>JAOXYF010000023.1:4078063-4089818 GCA_028565775.1 Sternarchorhynchus goeldii
TGTTTGTAACACTGGGCAAAGGTTCTAAGACTAGTGTGTTTGTAACACTGGGCAAAGGTTCTAAGACTAGTGTGTTTGTAACACTGGGCAAAGGTTCTAAGACTAGTGTGTTTCATTTGATCCACAAAAACAAGAAAAAAGTAGGCTATTTAAAGTGTTTTAAAAGAATCCACACTAGCAACCCAAAGCCAGTTCCCAAGTTATACCACAGCCTTTTAAGTTGTCCAGTTTTGTCTATCAAAGCCCCATTGAAAAATGATTGGTTAATGTTGGTTAAGGAGTCATCCCTAGGAATCCTTCAACCAGCTTACAGAAGAATATGAAACATTTCAGTTTGATCAGATGAGCAACAGTTATCTGCATGTTATAATGCCCTTATGGACATGGAACAGCCAACTTTCGTCACCTACATCAAAGTAAGTAGTGGTAGTCAGTAGTTTGGAAAAATAAAAATGACTCATTCAGGAGTTACAGCTGGTTAAAAAAGCCTTTGGCCTTTGTACTATTGCATGAGTTGGAATACATCAGCCATATATATATTTTAATTCAACCACAAATCCATTGTGGTGGAAATGAATGGGCAGAGCCTACTGGAATAACGAGGAGCAACGACGAAGAAAAAAAAAACCTTTAGGTTGACTGGCTCACCTCACACACCCAAGTAGCAGGAGGGACCATCGGTTATGTTTCATGTCTGGTTCTTACGGTTTGGTCTTTTGAGTGGAGGGGGAGGAGTCACCCAACAAACGCTCTAGGTTTTGGACCCCCAAGACCTCAACAGTCCAACTTCCTAATGTAGCCAAGCGTTTCTGGCAGTACTGATATGGTCTTGAAACCACCACATTCAGAGAAAAACCACACCATGACCATGGTTTGTATTATAATATAGAAATATCACATCAACATGTGTTTATGTATCATTGTTGTTTTTAATTTATTTACAAGCTTTAAATTTGCTCTATCAGTATGAAGAATTACAAGCACTTTAGGTTCAGCAACAGCTCCTTAGTGTTTTGTTCTAGTTGCCATTTGCTCATTTTAATTCCATTCAAGGTTCTTGTTTTGACTGTAATCTCAGCAGTCTCCTGAATGCATAGTTCTGCTGGATTATATGTTTCCACATAGAGCAAGCTAAAGCAGAGGGAAAGATGGTATGGTTATTGAAATAACCTTAAACACCTGACGTACAACTACGTCAATCTTCCCTAGAACCCTGACTGAGTTGATATGCCCATCAAAAGTTATCGTTCCAAACCAAACAATCTGAAAGTCAGGGAGGCTCTAACCACTTTACCTTTATATTAATATCATTATTGACATTATTTCTATATTCACCAATGCCTCTTGTTTTGACCATCTGCAAATGTTAAATATAGTTTTGTTTGCAGTTCTTAAAAAAGAAAAAAACAAAACAAACAAAAAAAAAACCCAAACATAAATTAGAGTCTGAACTTTTGTTTCTTTATAGCACATAGTTGTATTATTAAAGTCTTTTTCTTAAAAAAAAATTTAAAAACTTAACTGAAATATTACTATAAATAATACATGTATTCATTTTAGTGCTCCAGCAATTTTAGGCCATCCTGACGCTCCTCTCAGTGAACAGTACTCTTCCTGCTGCTGTGATCCACCCTTCCTGCTGCTGTGATCCACTCTTCCCAGGGTTTTGCTTTGTATTACATTTCATTTTAGAAGATGCAGTTATTGTTTCAGCGACTACTGTCCTTCAGCACACGTTGGCAAAATGTGTCCGTTTTCCCTCTCGTCAATTGTCCTCGGACTCCTCCTCGGCCTCGCGCAGCCAGGTGAAGAAGGCGGTCACGGATTTGAGGGCCACGCCCTTCCCCTGCAGCTCGGCCGGGTCCTTGCTGGACTCCCACTTGTAGAAGGCGTCCTCCGAGATCACGTCTTCGTCATACAAACAGTCAAAGAACATCCGGAGCAAGTCTGGGGAGCGCAACAGGAAAGCAGCACAGCGAAAGGTTAGCGAGAGTGGTCTCGTCACTCTGGGTTTAGGGTGGGTCACGGTGGCATGCGTTAACATGGCGAGGAGCATGAACAAGTGGTTTGTACTCACTGGGAGGTTGGTCCAGTTTTACTATCAATGCTTGAAGTGCATAAAGTGCTTGCAACTGTCTCTCCGTGTCCGAGTTAAGGTACTTGTGTAATACAGGCAACCGCTTTTGGATAATGGCCGTGTCCACTTTACAGGAGGAGGTCTCCGCTGTGCCCACTCCCCCCACACAGACAAACCAACCATGAGAAACACAAACAACCAGCACGTTTACTTTGTTCAGAGAGCAAAGTATATCTGTAAATACATTTTGTCTGACTAAAGCAACTGTGCTTACTTCTTACTGCTGCTTTGCACACAGCAGTCATCAGAGCTCGGAGGAAGGGAGCTGAACTCATTTCAGATTCATCTAGATTTGCCTGCCATGAAAAGTTCGCAAATTAGCGAGAGCATCCTAATGGATCGAGGATGTAGGAAAGGGTGGCAACTGCAGCATTACCTCCACCCAGTCGAAGATTTGTTCGTCGCTAGCCACATCCTCCAGGAGAAGCTTCTCCAGCTGCTTGTTCAGCTCGTCAGGTGAGAGCGCTCTCTTAGAGACCGTGCCCACCGGACTCGAGCAATCGGAAAGAGTGAAGTCTAGTTTCTGGTGGGGATTTAAAAACAAAACCAAAACACAAGCATAGGAGCTGAAAAAAACTGTCCTGCAACAAATCTGAGCCACACCGTTTTGAACAGCTGCACAAACACGGGACGTGTGTAAAAAAGTATTCACACACGTATCGCTGCGAAAGTGGGCCGTTTCTTTAAAACCATGCCTCGATGTCCACATCTGCGTACGCGAGAGAGCGAGCGCAGGCCGAGACCTCCTCACCTGCTCGGTGATGAAGCTGCTCACGTCCTCCGTGTCTGGGAGGAAAACAGCCCAGCTCAATTCAGAGTCCCTCCATAAGGCTCCCACTTTCCTATGGCTCTGCAGCACAGAGGAAAGCACAGCACAAACTGCTCAGAGAACACAATCACTGACTGCACGAGCACCAACAGCCTAACTCCACGTGACAAAAACAGGGCCAAGCGAGTTTTTGAAGGGACGATCCAATAATAACTGGATTATGACTGTAACTTTTTATCTTACCATATATTTGCATAGAAGGTGCAATATTTCAGAAAATAATATCCCAGCTCTTCCCACAGGGAGTAATGGTTTGCTAAATTCACTGCAAGACCAAGAATAAAGAAGATACCGATGTCATCATGCAAAACACATGCACAGATTACAGGAAACCAGTTGACCAAGTCACAACAATGCCGAGATCCAAGTAAAGGTCTTACCTAAATAATTCTCTCATAGAGATTCCTCCTTCTCGGAGCACAGGACTAACCAGCTCCGCTAAGTACACCCATATATGGGGAATGTCAATGGCCATATCATCTGCTAACTCAAGGGTTTCTGAGAACCTGGGCAAAGACAGAGAGGGGGAGAGAAGCAAGTTCCATCAGGAAATCCTCTCTGCATTGCGCTGCTATTCTGAGAAGGCTCATAGTTCTGTAACAGCACGTCCTAGCAGTACAAGTTGACGAGACGGTCAGATATGGCACAAATTTTCAAAGATTCATCACTCAACTTGCAAGAAAACTGTAAAACAGTCATTTAAATAACAGTACTAACACAAATCCACTTGAGAAGCTGTCTTAGTTTCCAGAGCCTCAAAAGAGCAGGCAAAGTGAACAGGATGTTGTGGAATGCTGTCTCACCCTTTAAAGAACTGAGGTTTAGAGAGGCTTCCAGCTTGCAACAGCTGATAGAACAGCTGACCCATGTGGTCACGTGTGACTTGGCTTCTCTCCAGAGTGGACTCCACGCCCACCCGCACAAATACGTGCAGCATCGAGGCCTGTTCCAGCTCCTCCACGCACTGCACGGCCTCCTGCGAGCACCACGAGAAGAATCATCGCAAATTTTTTAGAGAACATCATGCAACATTCCCGAACGCGCTCTGCATTAATCGAGGTTTAAATGCCGACCCGTACCTTATAATCGTTAATGTGCAAAAACTCATCGATGATGGCCTTGGAGCGTTTGTCCATCTCCTCCTCCGACAGTGCAGGCTTGTCTGTAGCAGGGCCTGACGCTGCTTCAAGTTTTACTGCCGCAGAGGAGAGAGCACACGGATGACGAACACAAGGCTGAAGCTCTGGTTACACTGCTCCAGGAGCAACGGACTGAAACACGCCCTGAACCAAAACCTTTACTCCGGTCCACCTTACACTACAGACCAAGGCCATCATCACTACCTGGAAGATGATGTAACCACACTACTCACTGGTTAATCTCGGTACATGATGAGTGACCCTCTACAGAGGGTCCAGTATAATCCACAGCTCACCAGATTCCCTGGATAGGCTGCGCTCCAGTTTGCTCCTGCTGGCTGTACTGGGCAGCAGTTTTGGCGTGTCGGGGACGTGCGTGTCCTTGTTTGCCTCCTCCAGAGGAGGCTCCTCGGGGGCCTCTTTACTGGGCCCACCCACAGAGGGAGGCCCCACTCGCGAGGGGACCGAACTCAGTGGTTTATCATTGCGCTCCCGTCCTGAGCTCCCGCGGCTGGGACACACACACACACACACACACTTTATGTCACCTTTAAATGAGACGAAGGACCCCCAACAGACAACCTTAAAGAGGACTACGGCTGAGCCGAAACCCGTGCCGTGGCGGAAACCTGTTTAGGCCTCGTTTGGAGTCACAGTCCGGGCCGGCAGAGGGGGTGGGGCCGGCGGATGGTGCCGAGGGCTGCAGGGCGGAGTAGCGGTTCAGGCTGCTGGAGCCGGGCCGCGGGACATCTGCAGGAGCAAAAGCTGCATCACGACCCAATGCTTTTGTCACAAAGTGAAAGCTTAAGCACAGGCCTGGTGGAGGCCCCTCAGGATGGCTCGGGCCCCTGTAGTTCCACCCAGGGTCTGACCTGATTCACTGGCCCTAGCTCCAGCTCCTCCACTGCTGCCTTTCATCCAGTTCATCTGCGCTCGCGGCCCAAGCTGGATCTTATCATCTATTGTTGGCTACAGATACACATGCACACACAAATTCAGTGTGATCACATTACATTTAGATACTCATGTTGCTCAAGTGGATGCACCATTATCACCAGCAGGAGGTGGTGTTGCGCTCTAATGTTTTAGTTGATCCATGGCAGATTACTATACATATCTTGAAAAAATGCCAGGAAATGTGCTTCAAAGACATACAAGTGATTCATTCATGTTTCTTCGTTGTTAAAAAAAAAAAAAGCACAGACAATTCAGTGCTCGACACCTATGCAGAGATGTACAAGAGATCATGTAATGCAACTTCCTACCTTGGAGATTTTGGGGATTTTGCTGGGGTCTATTGTTCTACTGTTCTTGGGCACAGGCACAGTGTTCCAGGTCTCTTCTCTCTGCACTACTGTAGTAGGAGTGGTGAGAGGACGGAGAAAGAGGACTCAATCAGGAGGGTGTTTAGAGTATAGAATGAAACGGAGAGAGAGAGAGAGAGAGAGAGAGAGAGATGTAGGACTAGGACAAGCTGTAAAGAGGATTAGTCGAACATCTCGCTGACCTGTTCTCCTCTTGTTGTCCTTGGAGAGCAGCTGCTGGTGCACCTTCCTCTGTTCCTCCTGCTCCTCGATTTTGGCCTCCTTGTGGATCTGTTCAATGGTCTTGGGCCCCTGGTCAGCTCGCCGTGACACCCAGTTATGCTGGAGAACCAAAACACACACACACACACACGTAACACCCAGTCTGCACAGCGTGCTTAGTAATGGCAAACACACACACACACACACGTGCGCATGTATTGCTATGGCACATGTAGACTCAGGTACAGTCTCTAACCAGTCGCAGGTCGATGACGTCCTGAAGCATGAAGCGAATGCGTGATGACGTCTTTCTCTCCTTCACTATCTTTTCCATCTGGTTGAAGTACTGATCCATTCGTGGCTGAGAGAGAGAGAGAGAGAGAGAGAGAGAGAAAATAAAAAAATTAGACAAATTGCTGGTATTCTTGCCCAATTTTCAATTTGTTCAGACTCGATTTGTTCAGACGTGCTCTCAGCGAACCCCTGGGAGTTGTGGACAGCAGCAGACGTAAACAAGTCCTACGTGAACCACCCTGCTGCCTTAATGCCAGTCGGTTTTACAACACTTTACAGCAGTACGGTTTTACAGCAGCGTTTGAGTGTTTAGCTGTGCTGTCATCAGTTACACTCATCACTGCTGAATCTGCCGTCCAGCCCGCAGGGTAGTCCTGGGTCAACACCCCAGCCACCCTCCCTGTAGTCCTGGGTCAACACCCCAGCCACCCTCCCTGTAGTCCTGGGTCAACACCCCAGCCACCCTCCCTGTAGTCCTGGGTCAACACCCCAGCCACCCTCCCTGAACACAGACCTTTCTATTCAGGGCTGCATTAATAGCAGGACTCGTCCAACAACTGCATCAGAATGACTTCACTGAACAACATGAACGTTGACATAACACCAGTGCCAAGGTCCAATAGTACAGCACACTGTGTTTAGTTGCACAATAAATGGTTTGATTATTTTTTTAATTTATGGAAAGAAAAGGCTTGTGTTTTTGTTCTTTTGCAAACCTCACCATAATGAACAGCAGAGACCAGGCAACAGAAAACGCTCAGACAGCAACAATGCTTTCAATATTTAAACATCCATGTAGGGGAATAGTAATAACCAGAAAAGGCCAGGAAAAGGACGCAAATCGATCACAAATAAACGACTGCAAGACCTGCTGCTGACTAAAACATCTGTGTCACAATTGCTGTTACTACTAGTGACAAAACGGTCATTCAGGGTCCTAAAGCATCTGCAGGTTCCTCAGCCAGTTTCCATGCGCAAAGTACCTGCGGGCGGACGTACGTTAACCGGACCGTGATGCGGTACAAACGAGCCTCTCCTGACCGCCCGCCGAGAACATTACTCAACCCGAACCGCACCGAGCCAGCCGAAGGCTTACCTTGGCCTTCTCGAAGTCCAGGTCCTTTCCGATGGTGGTGAGGAGGCGGCACAGGCACTCCAGGCTCTCCTCGTCGTGGTTCTTCAGAAGCTTCACCACGCAGTCGTGCATGATGGCCTCCGTCAGCATGCGCAGCTTGAACAGCTCCCCGATGAACTTGATGTTGCCGATGGACCTCCTGCGAGCCTTGTCCTTCGCCTCCTCCAGCTCCTCCTGCAGACGCTCCCGCTCGCTGGCCTGAGGAGGCGCGGCGAAGACAAAAGCAAAGAAACAAACAAACAAAAAAAAAAAACCCACGCGTTTGAACCTGATACCGGCTCGGCCGCCTCCTGCCGCAGCTGCCGGTCGCGGTACCACGGGAACCGCGAGGAGGGAAAACTAGAGAAGAGCGGCGCTTACTGAGGCAGCCGCGTCCAGCTCGCGCTGCTTCTTCTCAAAGACGTCGTCGTCCACCTTGTCCTTCTCGAACTCCTTCTGACAGCGGTTCAGCAAGAGCTTTCGGAAATTCACAGTGCTGGTGGGCTTGTCTGTCATGGGCACTTTTAACTAGACAGCAAAGACACATTTCACATCATCACACACACACGCTCGCTTAAAAGCCACAAGCAGAACTGGGGTTCAAGACACTAAACAGAAGCTGATTTAAGTTCCAGGTCGTATGGAAACTCAGCAGTACCCACACAGGACCAGCTTTACTCACCGTAGCCAAGCAGCTACACATGTTTCCATAGGCCACAGAGAAGCTGGGCTCATCGATGGCTTTTTCAAACACCAGGTCGATGACGCCCTTGAGGCGCTCCTCCGTGTCGATGGTGAGGTCCGTCACCTGCTTCATCAGCTGGGTAAACATCTGTGGTGTCAGTTTGTTAAGGATACTGCGCACCTTCCGGAAAAGCTCCTGGAGAAGACCCATGGAAAACGGAAAGCTGAGTAAGAATCCCAACCTTTTATTACATTCTTCCAAAAACTTACAATGACGAACTCCAAATATTTACATTTGGAACAACCCCAACTTCCTAAAGTGTGTGGATCGATAAAGGCACAGCACTTCAACAACAAACCCCCGTCATCACCATCGCAAAAAAAAACACAACTCTTGTAACAACCAGTTTCATCAGCTAAAATCCTTCCTGTCCTCCAAACTCACATTAAAAGAAAACACATTAGACCAACCTACACAAAGTTCAGCTTTTATCAACACAATATACAAACTCTTACAAAAAAATTAAAATACAGTAACCAACAGTAACCCTGCAACCAGACAACACACTGAAGATCAGGCTGCCTCTCCTAATGCTGAACTGGGCACAAATTTGCATGAACAACTTTTACACAACCACTAGCACCAACCTTATGTGTGTTGTGGGAACCATTCACAACACACAACACGCCACAGATAGGAACTATATTCACACCATATGGCCCTGTACACATGTAAAGCATTTCCGGCAGGAAGCTCCCAACCATTCATCACACTCTCTAAATATTTCTCGGCCCTTATCTCCAGCGTCGTCTCCTAGGAGACACGTCAGCAGTCACCGTGACAAAGAAAGCCTCCACATCATACCACTACCAATACTCACTGGGGAAAATTACTAATGGATTACAATGGAAAAAGAATCTCCATGCATTAACAGAAGTGCTCATGTGAGTGTGGAGACCTCGCCTCAGTTTAGCTACAACAGGGGCTACGTCACCAAAACCTACACAAAAAAAGAAAGACACACTAAGATTTGGCCACGAGCATCACCACACCCTATTTATACTACAAACTAATGTCACCCTGCACACACACACACACACACACCCTGCACACCATTTAACACTGACTCAATACATTTTATATTTCCATAAAGATTCTCATGTTATGACCTCATCATCTGCATCGTGTTCTTCTTCCTTACGTTTATTATCTTGTACTTCATTTTTTTTTTTATTTCCTCCTTTGTGAGAGATTTGTAATTATTAATAAAATCTTAATAATCAACCCTAAGAGGAGAGATGAAGGTGGAGACTCATCTCAGAAAGCAGAGGCCACTGGGCTCAGCAGAGCGAGGAGCTGACCTGAGTTCTCTGGGTCTCGGGGTCCTCTGCGATGTTCTCTCTCTTCATGCTTCCAGGCTTCCAGGCGTTCTCCGCCTTCTTCAGCTGCACCTCGTCGTTCACGGACACGTTGGTGATGATCTTGCGGGGAGGCGGCCGTCTCTGCCCTACGCTCAGCAGCTGAAGGGGCAGACAGGTGCTCCGGTGTGAGTGGGCAACACTGTCGCAACAATCTCACGCAAACGATTAAGCACAGAGAGAAGGAGAAGAACGGAGACACCCACCGGCGCACCCCTGCCTCCAGGACTAGCCCTGCCGAAATCGGCGAAGGCTGGGGTAAAGTCCGGGCCTCTGGAGATGATGCGTGGGTCCACCTGACGCAGGGGCAGCTTGTTTTGGTTAATCTGGAAGAGCAGAGAGTCGAGCCGGGGTCAGTCAGCCACTCTGACCTGGAACGCCTTTAAAAGCTCCCCAAGGCCGATATCTCATCAGCTTTACCTTGTCCAGCACCACATCAGATATGGGAGGAAGCCCTTCTGGCTTCTGCACGCAGGCAGGCATGAACTGGAAGCCCAACAGAAACTCTCTATTATACTGCCTCTTCCCATCCTTCAGCTCCGGCTCTGCAGGCACAGGGAGGTGACAGTGAGCGACTGGAGAGAGCAGGAGAAAAGGAACTGACGGCTAGACAAAAAAAAGCGATCTTCACTATGTATTGCGTTGAGGGCGGGATCTTTAAGGATGGGGGTGGGGACACCGTCGCTGCCCTCTGTCTCGGGGGTGTGCTCTGGGCCGTTCCTCAGAGGCTCTGCCTCCTGCTCTCCGTTCTCCTCTGGTGGAACCCCTGCGGAGGTCCGTCTCTCCCCACTCAAAGGAGGAGTGCTGGAGTGCTCCACAGTAGCCTCCACAGCCAGCTCTAGCGTCTCCTAACACACACACACACACACACACACACACACACACACACACACACACAGACTCCCTGAATTTAATTTCAACTAAAAGTAACGCATATTTGAGTGCATAATTTATCTAATACCAAATTTATTATCTAAAACACAAAGTAAGAGCAGTAAAGTGTCCCACGTTCACCTCATCGTCAGGACACTGGACCTCCCCCACAGGAGGCTCCTCTATTGGCTTCTTCCAGGTCTTTGGTAAACTAGTCATAGCTGTATAAAAATAAATAAATAAATAAATTTTACAAACATACATCAAACCAGCAGTCAGTCTGGTGTCTTTGTACCATCGCATTTCATGACTTGTTGTGCCCAGATGCATGACATCAAACGCTATTTACCTTGACTCGAGCTTTGCCTAAGGTTGGACTGTAAGGTGGGCTCCACTTTCTCCTCCAGCAAGACCTCTAGCTCCTTCTTGGCTTCTTTCAGCTCTGGGCCGGTGGAGGCTCCCCGAGCCAGTCCTGCCTCTGCGGCAGCCTGGCCTGGGAGAGCGAGGCCTGGAGGAGGCGTGAGCACAGTAATAACATCAGCAGCGGCGGTGGTGGTGGAAGGCAACGAGGGCGTCGCCGTGCCCGAATCAACCGCCTCTCCGGCTGCTGGACCTGCAGCCTTCGCCTCCGCACAGCGGGCCTCCAGGGCCGGGCCGGCGGGGCTGGGCTCCGAGCTGGGAGGTTGGGGCCGGGGCGGGCCGGGGGCTGGCTGCGGCTGGGGGGCGTGGGCGGGCTGGAAGCCCAGATCGTTGCAGGGAGGGGCGTTGTTTGTTTCGGCAAGCCCGTTGACAGCCTTGACCACCTGGGTTGGAGAGATGGGCAGCTCTGTAGGGGCCTGCTGGGCCTCCGGTTTCTCTGGTTCCGGAGAGATGACGGACTCAGGCTCTGGTGAAGGGTCAGGGGGCTCTCTCCCCTCTGCTGCTGAGAGAGGCTTGGAGGGGCCGGGGGCTGGAGCTGAAGCTACACTGGGGGCCGGTTCTGGGCCGGAGGAAGGAAGCTCAGATTTTTCAGGGGGATACGAGTCTGGGGCAGGGGCAGGAGCGGGAGCTGGGACTGGAGCAGGTGCTGGGGCAGGTGCAGAGACAGGGGCAGGGGCAGGTGCAGGTGCTGGAGCAGGGGCAGGGGGAGGGGCAGGTGCTGGAGCAGGGGCAGGTGCTGGAGCAGGGGCAGGTGCTGGAGCAGGGGCTGGAGCAGGGGCTGGAGCAGGGGCAGGGGCTGGAGCAGGGGCAGGGCTGCTGGGCTCTCGCCTCTGTGCAGGAGGCTCGACTGGCCGCAGCCCTGGCGATGAAGACTTCAGCATTGCACATTCATGCTTTGGCTTGTCATCTACAACCAGAGGAAGGTTGGAAAAGAAAGGGAAAAAAGGTCAGTGGAATGTCACAGAAACCACAAAAACAAATCTCCAGCCCATCCTGATCCTAGACTCATAAGGAAAGTCATGCAAGCCCTAAACCAGCTGTATGTGTGTGTGTGTGTGTGTGTGGAGTCAGAGGGCTCAGAAAGCCAGTGAGGCCTGACCTTGTTTCAAGTCGACGGGAGCAGGAAGGACCTGGGCGCTGTCCACATTATACATGACATGCCCATGTTCTGCTACCTGGGTGTTCAGCTGCTGGGATTTGAGGTAGAAAATGTGAGGATAATGAGGGTGTGGGCATAAAAACTAGCAAAAGAGAGAGAGAGAGAGAGAGAGAGAGAGAGAGAGAGAGAGAGAGAGAGAGAGAGAGAGAGAGAGAGAGAGA
>JAOXYF010000023.1:4093589-4113455 GCA_028565775.1 Sternarchorhynchus goeldii
CACACACACTCTCACACACACTCTCACACACACTCTCACACACACTCTCACACACACTCTCACACACACTCTCACACAGCTGCCTGGAGTATACAGCATGCAAAGGGTGTGCAATTTGAAAAGGTCTATTTTCAGGGAAAAAAAATTCTTTTTTTTTTTTCTTTTTCTTTTTTACGATGGAAACTGACAATGTGGTGTTGAGGAAAGAGTGACATCATACTTGTGAGGTCAAAGGCACAGTAAATGTGCTCCACTAACCCATCTGCTCATTTAGAATAAACCGTCTGGCTAAGTGTGTCTCAAAGTGAGAGAGCAAAGGGCAAACTAGGACATTTACACCACTTGAAAACATACCTCGACTAAATAAACACGCTGTACCTCTAGAAAACAGACAAAATACTGAAGAAAGTGTGATAAAAGGTATCATAGCTCAACCACTGCACGCAAATCACTGCTCACATTTTCCCCTTTCTTTTGAGTAACCAGCTCACATCAAGTTTTCTAGGAGATGCCACTATAAATTACCTCCGCTCTGAGCCAATATGGCCACCGACTGTAAAAATCAACCTTTGATCAAGATATCATGCAGATCCTCCTTTTGTGTGCATACTAGTCAGAAATATACACACACACACACACACACACACACACGCCTTACTTTCAGTTAGCAAGGCCTGGCCTCATCCATCTACAAATCTGCAAGAGGTCTGTGATGCACTAGAGAAATGTTGTTTTTTCTATTCGCAGACAACATTTATGCGCGTGTGTGTGTGTAGGGGGTGGGGGTGTGTGGGAGAGGTGGTTAGCACAGTAGCTAGAGCACCAAGCTTGGCGAGGTTTCATCACAAACACAGAGAGGCACACAGTGGGATGATCTGCGCTGCGGCGGAGGACGTTACCTGGTGGTGGGCAGGACGAGACCCCGGGGCAAACTGGGGAGGTGGGGAGCGGCGAAGGAGGAGCGAGGAGGCAGGCAGGAAAAGAAGGGGAGGGAGAGAGAAAGCGAGAGAGAGAGAGAGAGAGAGAGAGAGATGACAAATCCTGTGAAAATCACGAGCCGGGCGAGGCTAGCAGGCAGGTCAGCGAGTCACGCTGCCCACATCACAGCGCCACCATCCACACAGCAGTGCCAACCACTTCAACTACAACGGCAGCAGCCTACAGCAGTGGCAGAGTTAGACTACGGCACTGTACTGTACAACAGTCCTGTACAACAGTCCTGTACAACAGCGCTCGGGACTAGCCGCTATAACTGGAAGCACAACACAGACGAGGCGAAGAGGGAACTGCTCTTGCGTAAAGGCAGGGGAAGCGGAGGAGGGGGGTGGGAACTCACCGGGCGGCTCGGAGGCTGGGCGTTCATTGGTTGCGTCGGCGGGGAGTAGACCAGAGGGGTAGTGCCGGCATTCTGGCCTGCCGTGTACGGAGACTGCAGCAGACAGGGCAGGGTCACAGAGACCGACCCGAGACGAGGAGGAGGAAAGGAGGAAGCGAAAACAAAACCACAAAAACAAAACAGAACCAAGATGTTAGATTTTAAATAAATAAATAGATAAATAAGAGCAGGAGGAGAGAAGAATCAGGCTGGGTGAAATTCCTGACTAAGTTGGGCCCTGTCCTGCGTGAGGCTGGGGCGAGTGTGGGTGACGGAGTGAAGAGTGTCTGCTCACTGCTGCTGCGCTCTGCTGACTCCAGCAAATCTGCCATCGGCCAGTGCTGCCTTCAGGACCCAGCGAGGGGCGGGGTGGTGGGGGGGCAGGAGTAGCCCCAGCCGCTCGCCAGGGGGCGCTGGCTCAAAACATGGCACGTGACGGCAAGCACAAGAGGAAGGGGAAGTGCAGCCAACGCTACACCTCCTCCTCCGTCTCCTCCCTTCTCGGCTCTGTTCAGAGCCGGGGTCCGCATGATCTCCTGGGAATTCCTTTGGGGGGCGGAGTGATATCGGTCAGGTGATTAAGACTTTGCATCCTGAAGCATGTTAACTGGAGCCTCTTTAAACAGGAGGTTCAGTCAGGGCCGTGGTGCGGGTGTAGAGCGGAAATCTGAGCACTCGCCTCAGACGCAGAACAGCTGAGTCACCATGACTTACTTTCTATTTCAGGAAGACTATCGGCTGGCGTGGTGTGTGTGTGTGTGTGTGTGTCGTGCAACAGTTTACACACAGAGACATCAGGAATTGCCAAGTGGGACCGGCCAAGCAGGTAGTCACTGCACACGCAAGCTTGGCACAGCGCCCTGACGGCCCAGCTGGGCCAGTTTACCCAGTTTAGTGCCCACTTCCCCAGAGCTGGGAATTCCGATTCCTGCTCCATGATGCTGGAAAGCGCCCTGAAAAGACGCTACATGCAACTTTCAAATTTTAAATTTTAGGGATCTAACTTTGCCATTTTAGTGCTGGTGGTAATATCAGCAAAGCTGAATCCCACCCCCCCCCAAAAAGATATTTTCATTAGTGTGCCTTGTGCTGTGAGTGTGATGACCAATTCAAAAGAAGACCAACGGAAAGGGCTGTTCTCTCCGAGGGACACCAATGACTCATCAGAAAGGAAGCATGTGAACCTGCTCAATGGAGAACGTCTTGTAGCAGTATTCCCACTCTAGTCATGGCACGGCAGCCACAGCTAGAGTGTGTATTTGTTGCACACAATTGGAGGTTTCAAATGGATGTTTAGAAGACTAATAACCCTACAGGACAGTTTGCCGATTGCCTGCTCTTCTCTGTATTTAAAAAAATAATAACCGAAATGTATAAGACCAGGTACAGAGCGAACAAACGGCTTGCACTCGGAGAGTGAGCACAGCAGGACACAAACACTGCACACAACCGGCTGGGCCGACACCAGCGTTCAGACAGATCATAAAACTCAAATGAACAAACCAGCTCAAAGCCAAAGCAACAGCTTTTAAATTCATAAGACTGAAAGTCTGACCATCAGCCCACCACTCAAATGACAAACATCCTCCCTTCTCTTTAAACGCTGGCAGCATGAGCAGAGATTTATGAATTCTTGGCCCACATCAGCTGTTTGTGTCTGACGAGAGTGAAGGTGAGGTCAGAACGGTTGGTTATTCCAACACAAACAGTTGGACGTGCGTTTGCTCGCCCAGACGTCATTATCGAAACACGTTTGATTTGAATGTGTCCTGCAAATTACACACACGGTATGTCACCAGCATGAGCGTTTTGTACCGCTTCATTCCCAATTCTTCTGTCTGGAGACTGAGCTTGACCCGATCTCATTCATCTCAAAGAACTCAGAGAGGAATAACAAGCATGACATGCCAATACCAAGATGCTGATCAGCTCAACAGTGGAGAAACACACACACACACACGTGCATGCTCTCTCAGGCAGTTGCATGGGTGCACTCACCCCTCCTCCTGCCTCCCAGCCTTTAGGATGACCATACAGATGCGCAGAGGATACTGTGGAAACTGATACCTGAGAGAGGCCGGGGGAGGAGGCGTGGCCTGGCGGCGTGGCCGCTAGGCTGGGGTGTCCCTTGTTGATTTCGTGTGCCGTGTATGGGGGGCCGGCAGGTCTCTGTACCTGAAACCCAGAGAGACAGAGATTAGACACTCATGACACGGTACAGACAGGGGACGACCATAGCGCACGCGCACACACACTCAGACACACACACACACACACACGTTGGGGGGGTGGAGCCCCTAACACCCTGCAATGAAGGGCACTCTTAGGACAACAGTGGCAGATCAAAGGCACAAGCTAATCAATAAAAAGCTAAATCACAAACGTTGTGGCGAGCGCGAGCTCTGTGCTCGCAGGTGAACGTCCTCCACCACCACCTTGGACTCCTGAGCCTTCCGCAAATAACTTTCCCAGCCACGTCGGCACCTCAGCCCCGATTCACACAGCATCAGAAGCAGCACATCAGCACCGTGCAGCTGCACCCCGGCTGTCCGCAGGTGCTGTCCCGCTACGTGGATGGGGCAGGAGACGGGGCTCCCGGGTTCCCTTCCCTCCTCACCGACCGCGCTAGCCTTAACGTGTTGGGCCCCGTGCTCCTCCAGCACACCTGGGAAAAGCCGTGGCATCTCTATCAAAAGAGAGTCCACTTTCCCAGGCTGCACCCACAGGTGACCCACTTTCAGTGGTTTGATCAAGGATTAGGGCAGCTTATCGGGGGGGGGGGTAGAAAAAAGAGGTAGTGAGAGAGAAACAAATAGAGAGACAGAGGAAGAAGGAAGAAGGTGCCAAATAGAGCCCTTCTCGTCTGTGATCACAAGTTCAGCACCAAGACTCTCCGACAACCTGGGAAAACGAGAGCAGGGAGAAAGTCCAGCTTAGCAGAGAGGCAGGCAGGCTCCATGCTCCAGGCCCTCCCCCCAGAGCCGCTCTGACCCCAACACCAGTAACACAATAGCCAGCTTCCTCACTCGCCACAGCTCCGGCCGAGGCCTGGTTTAAACGCAACTACAGTATACGGCTCGTGCATTTCTCTACTGAAGAAGGGTGGAGGGGATAAAATCCTGCCACAAAACGCTGAAA
Organism: Sternarchorhynchus goeldii; assembly: GCA_028565775.1. Classification (NCBI taxonomy): domain Eukaryota; kingdom Metazoa; phylum Chordata; class Actinopteri; order Gymnotiformes; family Apteronotidae; genus Sternarchorhynchus; species Sternarchorhynchus goeldii. Next base: position 4,098,103 of record JAOXYF010000023.1, read on the forward strand.
AACACACACAGCGCCTAGGGTCAACGTTGTGTGTATCTGCAACAGTGCCAGAGTGTATGTGAACACACAACCATAAGAACAGGAAAGGCAGGAGGTTCTCACTCACACTGTAGACGGCAGTGACACCAGGCTGTGTAGGGAAGAGACGCTCGTCCAGGGTTGGCTGCACACGGGGGATCCTGGGGTGCAACGCATTAAGGAAAACTCTGGAGAAGCACCCATTTAAGGCCAAACACAGAAACGAGGTGGGAGAACACACAAGACACATGCATGCGACACACACAAGGCAGCATATATGCGATCAATAGATGATTATTGGCAAGTTTATTCTCTAACAAACGCTATCCCACACAGCATTATTTAATAAAACAAACACCCCCCCTTTTCACTTAAGCAGTTGGTATTAGGGAGAAATGATGAGCTTAAGTAAACAGCTCCTGCAAAAAATGAAAACATCTGTTGAACTGGTTTGTTTCTTTCCAACGATTGTTCCTCTCGTTCCTCTCTCCCCGAGTAAGAGAGCGTGCGGTTTGGAGCGGGAGGCTCCAGTGGGCTGTAACCGTGGTGCATGCTGCTCAGAGTGCTGAGTGGACTGGAATTCACAGTGCTGTCAAGACATGCCTGCTCTCATTAACGTATAAAGCACTCCGCTCTCACCCCTGCTCGTTGAGGTGCTGTGCTCGTCCACAAAGGAAACTCGCTACGCCGTGCGCACAAACAAGCCGTGAGCCTCAGAAGAGGAATTTCTCTTCCGAATAATCCCCAGACCAGCAACAGGTTCAGAGCAGGGACTGGGAACGGAGGTGTGCTTGGAGGAGGGCCCCTGCGGCCGGCCGGCCGGATGAATGCTGAAGTCTGTCAAGAATTGATGGCTGAACGTACAGCAGGGTACAGGAGCACTGCAGGCTGTACAGACGGAGACGCCTCTCCCATCTCCAGGCCCGGCGGCGACGCGAACGCCCGGGAGCTCCACAAACAGGCCCATTGTTCTGAGAGTGGAGGCACTGCCTTCCTTCACTGCCTCACTTCAGTCAGACTCAGCCTGCACCCAGAGAACATGAAGGATTAACTGCAAATGGATCAGCGCAACAGCTGGCTGCCACCGATTCAAACTTTCCCTTGGTGTGGAGCCGTAAAACGAAAGGCGAGGATGAAAAGCGCCGGCTGACTCAGGGTTTCCTCCAGAGTGCTTCCGGGTTGTGCGTCCCCCCCCCCCCCACTTTAAAAACTACACTTACAAAGTGTGCACAGGTGAAGTTATTTTTAGCACTAGAGTCCGATTAATAATTCCATTAGTCTCACTTCTACCATTGCAGCGAAGGATTGGGTTTTCCTCTGGGCCTTGAGAGCTCATTTAAAGTAAGACCAAGGCCCCGTTTGACACAATTGTACCGATCCCTAAAATTCAGCCTGCAGAGTAAAGAACTGCCTCTTACTAAAAAGAAACATGAATGAGCAGTGATGGAAAATGAGCAGTGAGCAGTGATGGAAAAAATAAATCTAATTTTATAATTGCAGTAAGCACCAAAATGTCTAAAAGCCTGTTTTTCTATTGAAGCACTTTAAAAGGAGACACCCACTTTCAGATAACAGGTTTTAAGAATGAAGGGCTCCCAGAAGTCACCACCCAAAAGTTTATGATGAGAACACTCCCTGATTCTCGGGCCTGCATGCTAAACAGCACAGCCTTTGTCAAAGAAACAAAGCAAACGCTGAATACACAGTGCCATCACCTTACAATACCAACAGAAGCCCTCAGTGCAAAACAATTACTTTTCCGGTGGTGTGTTTCAGTACATGCTACATGGCAAAGCTCCGTTCAATCTTGAAAGGAAACTGCACATGAAAGAAAGAAGAGACAGAAAGTAAAAGAAAACAATACCCGTAAATCAGTACGGGGAATCCCCTGCTCCTCTCTGGCAAACAGGGCAGACTGAGGAAAGCTCTATTTGGATATTAACTATAGCTTTTCTAGTCTCAACACTGTTTACACGAAAGCCGTGACTACAAACACTTTAATCTAACAAGAAGCTCGACGATTCCTTGTCCTTAAATTATCCCAGCAGCTCCATTATCTTTCCACACCTGACATACAACACAGAAATCATAATCCGCCCTCAAGGTATTGATAGTCTAATATATTAAAATAAAACTCTCAAAGCTGAGTACAAAAAATATATATAAGTCTGAATCAACATTTAATTATTTAAGAAACTAAACTGTGCAGATATTTTTTGGGCCATGTTGACTTGCTCACAATCCTGTCATTCCTTGTACTGTATAATAAAAAAACAGTGTGCATGTACATTACGTTAGTGTCTGTCATCAGATTTTGAAAGGAGGTTAAAGCTTCTATCTCTGAACTTTATTGGCGTTATATATTGGTGTCATTCGTTTAATGTTGCTTGGTATTGGACACAGAACGTAATAAACATCCTGAAGTTAAAATACATTAATTAAAACACAAAATTCGCGCCAATCACGATATAAACAAATAGGCACTTTAAAGTAACATACAGATCTATTGCGCAAGATCATGCGCGATAATTACCGAGTAGCGTCACTACAAACATCTTGAGGGAAGAAAAACAAAAGAAGAAACAGAAAGAATAAACAAGCACGGTAGCTACACAACACCCCGATTTGCTAACATCATGTGTACAAGACGTAAACAAACACATGATCCTAGTTCCTCATCGCGCACTGCGGTAGAGCGGCTTCGGGGAAGCTATTCTTACATTTAAAAAGGTTGTGGTAGGCAAACGTGGTTTAAACCACCCCGTAGTTCAAGCGTTACGAGGGGAAGTGTAATGTTTTAACTAAAAGACGTTTAGAAGACAGTAAGCGACTGGCACCTTGGGGATGTGTCAAACCACAGACAATATGGCCCTCAAAATGTTGTCCTGCCACCCATACCACCCACCTCTCCAGCTAACCAGCGAGAGGGGGGGGGGGAAATCAACCGGTATATGCTGCCCGAATTGCTACTGCTTGTTGCTGAAATGAACTACCCTGGCATTAAATCTCACACCCAACTAACCCACCACCTTTAATAATATGGGCATATAATGTCCAATGTCGCCGCTCTTTTATTTACAAGCCATCTAGCAGGAGGAGAGCTCGCTAAGCTAAGTGGCTTTGTACAGGTAACAACTAGCGCAACAGACTCGGAGACATTAAATACTGCGGGACTTGACGGCTTAGTAACCAGTCACCTGGGTTAGTTAGTTATAAAACTATTAATTTATTGACAGTCAGACGCACGGAGACCGTTTAAACATAAAGAAGGCAGACCAGTTGTGGCCAACCGACAACAATCAAAACACTTCACGCTGTACTCACCCGACACTACACAGAGAAAAGGACACAAAGCCATAGTTAACGAACTAGCTAACAGACAAAAATAAAAACATTAGTTTCAATTCACTGTACAGGAATTGTTTTTTAAAAGGATACTGCGTTGGTGGTACCGGAGGAGGCTGCTGAGCGACCGGGGGCCCCGGCAACGGTACTGTGGCCAGGGTAGCCCGCAGTTGGTTTGAGGGTGACGGCCCGGTTCCAGGTCCAGCGGCGGCGGCTGACTTCGACACCGCTTTCGGCGGCAAACTCATTGCAAAAATCAAATGGTAAATATTTACAATAATAAATAGCTAGCTAATTATAACTAGTAGCTTAAAATAACGCACATAAAAATATAGCTAGCCAGCAAGTTGCGCCAAGATCAGGCCTTGAACAAGCAAGTTGCCGGTGGCAGAAATGCTAGCTAGCTAGACAGAAAGCTGTAGCCAGCTAGCTAACAGTCTAGCTAGCTTATTGAGTAGCAAGCTAACGTTAGCTAGCTAGCGCTTATTGTGGTTTATCTTCATTGCTGAAGGTAGGGGGCTGTTCCCCCTCCCCGGTCGGGGTTTCCGAGGATCCAGTTCGTCTCTGCTTGCCAGGGCGATCGCGAAGACGTACCCTTCTTAAATTAACAATACTTGGTTTTACAACTGCTATTTAACGAGTATCTCTCCACTGAGTAAGATGACTTCGTTCAACATGGCGCTGTGGCCGCCTCCAGCAGTCCTACAGGACTGACGGTTCGGATTACATCGGATAGTTCCGACAGCTTTCGGTCAGTGGAATTTCGGCGATTAACAGGAACTCTCCTGGTAAAACTTCATAAGTACATTTTTAATCATCGTGTATTTTTGAACCAGGTTAGTTTTATAGTAGTTCTACATAAAAAAAAATATATATATAACGAATTACGGCTCACGTAGGCAATGTCGATCAAGTCTAGAAAACGTTTCCAATACATTCTGCAACACTTCGTGATGTCCCAGTGACACCTTGTGTCCACAAATAAACTTGCAGTCTAGACTACAAAAATGTGCATTAGATGTGAAGAGAAACCGACTTTTTGTTTCCAAATAAAGGTTCCTTATGGATATTATTGTTATCAAATATTATCATTTTTTTGCTTTTATTTTAGGCTTTTGTTGTGGTCAGGAATTATTCCATGTACATAGCGTATATACTGCATTTATATTTAGCAGTTATACTTAACTGCTGTTTCCATACTGGCTAATAACTATGAAAGCTACCAGATTGCCACAGGAGTGCAGAATATTAGCAAGATTCAGAGACACTGATGGAACTGAAAATGACTCCTAAAACAGCTATCTACACTGATCTTTTTTCAACAATGTTTTTATGGTGGTCTAATGAATGAAGCAATGAATGTCATGAAGAGAAGAATAAAATACTTTTACTTACAGTGAATCATTAAGTAAGATGAGATACATAACATTAACTGAACCTGTAACACAATCTTAGACCTTACAGCTGATGTAACAGCTCTAAAACAGAGCTTTGATATAGAATAATGCATATTTTACAAAAATGAAAAGTAAATATAACAAAATATTATTTGCAAATGAAACCATAACTGTTTGTAAAATATGAAAGTTGCATTTTCCTGTGTGGTACATAAACATGGAAGTAAATAAACATATGCAGAAGTTAAGATTTGCACTTGGAACATCCAGACAAAATAAAAGCAGGGGTTCCTCAGGGTTCCACACTCAGCAAGTGGTGCAAGCAGCAAATCGTACAAATCTGACACTTCTTGTCGTGCAGCAAGACACACAAAAAGAAACTTTTCCAGTGGTACTTTCAGGAAAAAAGATGTCCTGTCATTATCAGTAAGTAGTTCAATGTAATGAAATGTCACATAAACAAACACAAACTGTAAACATTTCTCCTTCATGTGGAATAAACCCACCAAGTTGTTTGCGTGGGTCTTCTGCACGCTTACCAAGTCTGAAGAAAGAGGCTTGTGCATTCTTGGTTTGGCACAGAGGCTGAAATTCTTCAGGGAGGTCTGGGTTTCTGCATGCTGTCACAAGCACTGGTCACAGCCAGGTGGCTGTTCTGATATAATGGGGTATCCTTAGCCATGACGGCCCAAAGATTTTTTACTGAGTTCAATGAGAAAGAGAATTCTTCTTCCTGGAGAAAAGAACAACATTTACAGTATTTTACAGGAAACCTATCTGAAAGGTCACATTTTAGGTTTTTGTATAATGAATTAGACATTCTCTCTGTCTCTCTCCATGTATATATCATCAATTCATCCCCATTAAACTAAAGATTGTCATTTCCAGTGGTAACACATTTTAATGCTATTGGACACTGTTTGAATTTCTAGTTGTTGTTATGGCAGCAATGAAGTTAGAAAAATTAAAGAAAAAGAACTGATTTATACTCTCAGAACTTTATAGTATAGTATGAAACCTATAGTATGAATGTTATGATTTAAACATCCACTGTATTGTGAATAATCTGGTTTCACTTCCTAGATCTTCAGAAGATCTTTACTTGCACAGCAGATGAAGGACCTCTGGCCCAAAATGTCCTCTTTTTTTACCACCTCTATATCTTCCACCACAGTACACTGCACTTACTCTCTGTAATTGCCTTTAGATGCATTTTTATTGCAAACTTACCATCATGACAACTACCAAGCAATGAACATCTTAATACATAAGACTGATTATGTGTTTTACAATAAACAGGACCCTACAGTATGGTCATTAAACTGTGTTTGGACCAGAACAAGCCAGCCCACTACATCAGATTTATTTGAAGATGTTTAAGAGGCATCGTTCCAAAACGTTTCCAACTCAACTTTAATCTCTACAAAAATAACGACTACTACAGGTCAGTTAAATACAATATTTTTAAATGCTGCAAAATTATGAGGTAAATCAGCAGCTATGTTTGGAGAATCCATAAACTTAATGAAGAAATGGACACTATTAAAACCAAGATTAACATATAATTCTGACCCTATCAAGTAATTCAGATTACAAATTACAACATAATTGGTAAATATCTGGGGTATAATCCACTAATTATCATCTTTTTTTCAATTCATGGCTCAGGCTAAAAACAAGAAGTTGGCTTTGCACAAGAACACGAATGAAAACAATAGAACTACCAGACAGAATGTTCCTCCTGCTTGATTTACACCACAAGAACATCATTATTATCAATGATTTGTAAATGATTTCTCCAGAACTGTCTGTGCTTTGAAAAGTTTATACCCACAAGGCTCATTACTTCCAGTGATTTTAAATATTTTTTCCAGCATTTAAAGATACATGCATCCACACATGTGGTCGTTCAGCCATATGTCAGATGCAGCGAGCAAAGCTACAATGTATATATAGTTCTAGGAAGTGAAACCATCATGCAGTCCCTCTGGAAATCTTGTGAAAAACACAACAATGTCTGGTACTGCTACATCATTAACTACAGTGCACTGCAGCTACTTCCTGTAATCTATACAGTATATATAAACATTTAAATGTGCTATTTTGTTATCACACACACACACACACACACACACAAATGCTACAAATGTAGTTAGTGAATATGTAGTTAGTTCACTACAGTTAAAATGACCAAATATTCCATGATAGCTGTAGTTATCATGATGTCATTATGACAAATACATACTTGAACAATTGCAGAATCTGAAATTAGAGTGAATGACAAAATTACTAGGACTTTACTCAATGATATGCTCATTTTGAGTCTGCCTTAGTTCTGAAAGCCTACCTTGTCTAAATGGATTGCCTTTTCAAGTGTTTGTGCAATGTGCCTTTCCTCCTATCCTTTTATACTGCTTTTGCTTTGCTCTTTATCATCTCCACACTGCAGTTACGATAGATAATAAACTGTAAGATGATTTCCAGTTTAGTGACGTGTAACGCTGGTGGCAAGGAGGGAGCGGAAGGCGGGGGTGGTGCAAAAGGAGTTTTATTCTTCATGGTCACAGTAATACTCGACGAAGAGCACGAACGTGCCGACATCTCAGAGCTTATGCATGAGCATAAAGAGAAAGTAAACAAAACACGTCTTCAAAGGCGTTGATTTTAGCGCACTCAGCGCCTCTGCCCGGACGCGTCTCTTGAACAGGCCTCGGCAAACGTGGAGCATCAAAGAGTAGAACCCGTGGGTTTAAATAGTGTGAGCGAGTGCTAATGGGATGAGGTGCAGGTGTTCTCAATAATCCGAGCATCGAGAACGGGGAAGGGGTGTGTTTACTGGAGTGGGCGTGTCCCTGGGTAACAAATTAAGAGAGACAAACAATGACGGTACATAATGACTTTATTTCCTGTCAGTATTTCTGCTATTATTGCTAACAACAACAAGAATAATAATGATAATGTATTAGATATATACCTCAGATATGATTAACAAAAACAAAAGGTTCAGACCCCAAACACCTCAGACATTTCAAAAGTTGCTTTGGCTGTTGTAAAAAGCACCATATAAATATATTTGACTTGATTTTATTTGACCCCACTGTACAAATGTGATGCACATGACTCCTTTGAGTTGCCATGCTAGCACACGTGAGTAATGAGTAAGGCCCATTTTCACAATAAACTTATGACACAATACATTTATGACATATGACATCAGAAATATATTAAATATAATTATTTTAATGTTGCTTGTTTTGTTGTTTGTTTGATTTGCTCTGTTGTTCAGAACTTTTTCTTGGGTATTGTAGTAGTAGTTCTTCAGTACTTTACATGATCACTACTGCACAACATCAGGCCAGCATACATTGACAGGGCTGGTACTATGGAATATGGAAAAATCATTACCACCTTACTTATTAATCAAAGTATACAGTTAAAACTGTAATAACTACTGCAACTAAATAAACATAGTTCACAAAAGGTAAATATGCATTCAAGTGTATGCATTCATGTTTTATAAAACACAGCTGACCATATTCCTACTGGTATTAAGAGGTGTATCCATCATACATATGTGTTCTGAATACAACCTCTTGATAATCATGTGCAGGGAATAAAAAAGTTTGCTTAAGAGATATAATTTCTGCAACAGCTATGAATTTTGCATGGCAAAACCCCATTTACATTTAGAACATTTGGCAGATGCCCTTGACTGCAATAACTTAAAGAAGTGCTTTGTAACCTCCATCCAAAACATATCATCATGGTAGAATAGATAGGTCAGTGTAGGTCAGGAATATCATGAGGTTAAAGTTTAAGTGCATATCTAAAAGCTCCAAGGCTTAGAGAAGAGGGGGGTAGGCCCCCAGCAGGACCATCAGCAGCTTGACCGTGTCCGTTGTCATGGAGTACGTCTGCCCCGAGGGCCGGTACCAGCAGAGGTCAGATAGAGCAGGTTGCCTGCTCAAGTAGATGCTCGCTACCATCTGCTTCTTGGTGTCTGCTGTGATGTCAGAGCTGCTGTCCTCCATGCCTGATGTTTAGAGGAGATGTTTAGTCAGCCAGCTCTGGTAAATCAGTTCTTGTCACTTCATGGGACATGATGTGGCCCAGCAGGGAGGAAGCCAGGTTACTGTAGTGGTAACATATTGGTCCTACTGCAGTGAAGTCCTAATCTAACACAGCTAATTTAGGGCTCACAGAGCATCTGAACACTACAGTTGATTTACTTTGTTTAGGCTCTTAATTTCTTCCTGGTGTCTTTCTCATATGTTGTATATTACAAGTATTTAATTTATTACTACATTTATTTACACTTTCCACAGTGTTACACAAATGGCTCTGGTCCTGCAAAGGATTTCTGGCGTTTCACCTGCTCTATAAAACTTTTATAAACCCATATTTAAAATAACAATTATGAACCATGCTTAGGGTCCGTAGGGCTTAAGATTTGCTAAGGTTATTTTACAGAGTCTATTTTCCACTGGTATACTGGGTCTGCAACTAGAACATCATCCAGTAATAAATCAACTGCAGCCTGGGTCTCTCCATTCCAGAGCAGATCGGTCCCTTTGAGTCGCCTTGGTAACCCTGCATTCAATAATACAACATTATCTTAGCCAACATACCATGCAATCAATTTTTTTTTAATTATCATTTTAGTTTTTAAATCACCAAGTTGTCCTTTCAAAACAGTTATTATATATGACTTAAGCCCCAAAATAAACTGGTATAATAAATAAACTGATATACTCCTACAAGCTCACTGAATGGTTTCTTAAGGACATTGCTGAGCTAATTCTACACTTTTGACTAAACCAATTTGATTATAATTTTCTGTAATGTGTTCTCAGATAGGAGAGCTGGTTACAGCAAACCACACTGAGTCCACATATAACAACGTATTTGACTTCACACCTTACTGTTTACATTTATATGTTTAAAAACATATGTAATTTATAATATACTTTCATAACTGCTTTAATACACCCTGTTGGCTATTTTGCATGAAATATGAAGCAGCACACTGAGTTATGTGAATCTGCTACATCTAGGCCTAAACTACCTATTACAAAACGTGCTGATTCTCTAATGGACAGCTTATTTTTACTAAGAACGACAAAGGACAACTAGGCAAAATTATTGATTCTGTTACCCAGTGCAGGTAAAAAATTCCCAGAGAAAATAGAATGAACAATGTCAGCAGAGAACCCTCAAACAAAAAAGAATATTGTCCATCCACATGGCTGTTTCAGATATTTCAATTGAGGTTTTTCTATGACTCTGGAACAGGTTATTAGTCCAGTTTTTAATATTCTAAATATGGGTTTGCTTAAGTGTGGTACTACAGTTTTGATCACTGGTGATCTGGGCAAATCACATTCCAACCATCTACATTTACAGCATTTGGCTGACACTTTTATCCAAAGCAACTTACAATTGTGACTGAATATACCTTGAGCAGTTGAGCATTAAGGGCTTTGCTCAAGGGCCCAACAATTGCAGCTTGGTGGGTTTGAACCAGCAACTTGTGATTACTAGTCAAGTGCCTTAACCAGTGAGCTACCACCACCCATCTACTCATACCTTCCAGAACAGAGGGGAAACCTTAGGACATTCCCATCAAGCATGGATGTATGTGCCAAGTTCTGTTCTACATTTCCAGCACAAGTCGTCTTTAATTAAACCCATTCTATGGACTCTCGTTGGTGTATAATAGTACCTATGAATTATTTTATATTGAATAAATTTGCCTTTGGCTTCTCTAATATATTCCTCACTTTTGGAGAGAACCCCCTCCCAAGCCTTCTCATGTAGTTCGTGAGGCAGGTCTTTTTCCCATATCACTCTCAAATTACTTCATCTAATATTATATGCCCATGGACATATCTCATACCATTTAGATGCTTTTTGAAACTTTGTCAGAAGGTTTACAAAATACTCTATTACATTTTCATCTTTGGGGGGGGGGGGCTCTCTGGTTTACGCAATGTCTGATATGTAAATATTTCCAAAAGTAGCCTCAACCCTCCAATTTAAATTTTTCTTTTCGTATATTATAAGGGAGGAAACTGTCCTCTTTACATAAATAATTTAATGCGTTGAGACCCTTTTTTCCCTGTTGAGCCCAATATATAGTCTGTTTACTTGTTTTTATTTTTAGATTGTACCACATAGATTCTTTTGGGTATAATGAGAGATCTTACATTTTTTATGCACTTCTTGCCAAGCTGCTCTTGAGTGAGTTAAAATGAGATTCTTCATATTATTGGTTTTCTCCCTTTTCAATGTCTGTCATAGAGATTCAGTAGGTGTAAAAGCAGATGTGAGATCCTGTTCAATCAAGATCCAAACCAAATTAATATTTCCTCCTTTCCAGTGTTTGGCAAGTTTTGCCATTTCAAAAGAAATACTATAGTGTTTAGGTAATCCTGGGTTTTCTCCCATCCCAAAGAAATTGTTTAATCTCAGTCATAGTTGCTGTGGGATATATATAGGTATCATCCCTGTTAAATAGTTAATCTGTGGGGCTATCACTATCCTGATTATGTACTCTTTCCCCCATACAGTCAGATGTAATCTGCTCCATTTCTCCAGGTTCACCTTAATTTTGTTAAGTAACTTATCTATATTTGTAATAATGATTTTTTTGTCTGGGTTTGGTTCTAAATTTAAATTTATATGTAGATAGTAGGGGAGCAAACTTGAGACACCGACATAGTTTCTGATTTGTGCCAATTAATGCAACACCCAGAGAATGATTCAATAACTCCCAGCAGCACTGGTGTAGAGTTAACTGGGTTCAATATTAAAATGTCATCAGCATAAAGGAATAATTTATGATCCCTCCCAACCCCACTAACTCTTGACTCTGATCAGTACGGCTAATGGTTCAAGGAAAAGTGTAAACAGGAGTGGACTGAGACTACATCCTTGATGGGTTGACCTAGATATATCAAAGAATTGGGACATTATCCCATTAGTAAGAACCGTGGCTTTAGGGGATGAGTATAGAATTTTTATCCGTCTACAGAAGGCATCACCAAACCCAAATCCTGACAGTGCAGAATAAAAAAAGTCCACTCCACACTATCAAAAGCTTTCTGTGCATCAAGTGATGTAATTGATATAGGGTGTGTGTTTGTTCTGTTCATCCATATTAAATGTAGCAATCTTCTCATATTATATGATAAGGATCTGCCTTTTATAAAATGTACCCGATCTTTATGAATAATTTGTGGTAAAACCTTGTCCACCTTGTATCTTGGATATGTATTTTGCAGCCAAAGTGTGTATTAAGCTTATGAGTCTATAATTGGCTGGGTCTGTTAGATTCTTATCATTTAAGGGTATTAATGAAATTATGGCTTCATTAAAACTTCCTGGGAGTGAGCCATATTGAAATGCTTCTTGAAAGACATCTGTGTGTACTGGGCACAGTATATCTACATATTTTTATAATATTTCGCTGGGAAGCCATCTACATCAGGAGAATTCTCAGGAACATTATATCATATTATATAGGAGAATTATAGGAACATCCAAACTAACTTTTCCTTCTTGAGAAAGCTTTGGTAATTTCACCTCTAAAAAAAAGAATTCAACTCCCCAGGATTGTTCATGCCCATGGAGGTATATAGATCTTGATAATAGTTTTAAAAAACTGTATTAATTTCTTTGGATGATGTAACCAATTTGTCATCCTTTCTAAATTATGTAATAATATTGTTTGTATCTGGACGCTTAAGCTGTCTTGCTAATATTTTCCCTGTTTTTTCACCATTTTCATAGTATACATTAGTTCTTAGCTCTGAGTAGTGAGTAATCAATATATTTCAATATAATTCAGACTTTAGTTTACAAATCTCCCAAAATTTGTCCTCATTGTACCGGTCTGCCAAATGCTTCTCCAATTCATCCATTTTCTTTTCCAAGAATTGTATTTTTTTTGTAATTGTGTTTTTTTTTATATATAATTATATAAAAAGATATAATTTTGCCTCTGACATATGCTTTAAGTGCATTCCAGAATATTCTCACTGTTGTACCTCTGTTTAGGTCTAAAAATAATTGAATATCCTCACCCAATCTCACAGTGAATTGCTCATCCTGTAATACACTTGTATTTAATTTCCATCTTTCGGCTTTATGTTTGTCAACCTGTACGTCTATGTGCAATTCTTCCAGTGATCAGTCACTGCTGTGACTCCTATATTGCAGTCTATGACGCGGCCAACGACTGATCCAGAGACCAGAAATAGATCTATCTGTGAATAAGTTCTGTTGGTGAGGGAGTAAAACGGGTTTTCCCTTTCCTTTGAATATACAGGTTTCCAAATGTCTGTTTAAGCCTAAGTTCTCTATTAATAAATGTATAGTTGTTCTGTCCCTTGGGTTTATGCCTGTCCTAACTTTCCAGTGATCTATATGATTATCTGGTGTCTGATTAAAATCACTCCCTAAAATAATTTGTCCAGTCATATTTCCTAGCAGTGTATTAACCCCATGGAAAAAGGTTGAGTCTTCCTTGTTTGGGGCATATATATTTCAAAGTGCAACTTTGACTCCACTGATAAGCGCTTCTGCACATATGACACGTCCCCAGCATCCTTGAATGGGTTCAACGTGACAAAATTGAGATTCTTGTTGACAAGTGTAATCACTCCACAGCTCTTGCTGGATACTGAATAATGAAAGACCTGCCCAACTCAACCACGTTTCATTTCAACCATGTTTCAAACTTCCTTTCTGAAATGTGTTTCCTGAATAAATGCAATGTGTGTATTTTTAGATTCAAGATAAGTAAGGACATTCTTCAGTTTGGCTTAATATTCCACGTCACTATAGTAATAAATCCACAAACCATTATCACTATGAGATCTATAGTTGCTTGCCTTTGATTGTATTTTATCTAACTTATTATTGCCTTCCAATGCTATATTCCAATGCTATATTCCTGCCAACTTTTACATGAAAAATCTAAATAAACTGATATCAAAAACACTAACATAACATCACTAGCCTCACTGATTGAGTCTGATTCCGGACCATGTGGAACCAATAGACTGCTACCATTACTCTTCCTCCAGCATTCTGGTTGTGACAGCACCTCATGTCGAGATCCGCACCGTACTGTCCAAAGATCCTTCTACAAAGTTTTCATGAAAACCTTATCCTCTTTCTCCTTCTGAACTTTTGTTTCTGCCACTGACATGGACCAATGTAGGAGACCATGGAAAAAAGAGGAAACAGCTCTTACCTCTGTAACGTAGAAAATAAAAACAACAAACCATACAAGACATAAGAGTTGGTCCGAGGACCCAGTGCAATAATGCATAAATGGTTGACCATTTTCTGCATTATACATAGCTTTTTATCCTGCAGATTCAATATTTCAAAAAAGGGCAGTGTTGTGTCACTCTCATATACCCTCATATTATCATTTAAGTAATATCTCCATTTATATGCTTTATCTACAGAACAAAACCCTGAAATGTAATCAAGCATCCCAAACATCTTCAGGTGAAGTCCTGGCTCCTCCTCGCCTGTTCTTCTGGTCTCCAGGATGGCGTGGGGCAGGCAACAAAACACAGACACACAGGTGCTTCGTGCAGCCAAAGAAAAAGAAAGGGAAGCTCCACACAGGTCTCCAACTGAAATGTTTAGTGACCATAATGAAATGAAACTGAACTGAAAAAGCATAACAGTAACAAAAGAGGCCCAGCGATGTTAAAGACTGAAAAGGTCTGAACAGAAACTGGTCCTTTAAATAAGGAACAACATAAAGACATAATGATCCTCAGGTGGCGAGCTAATTAGTGAATAATGCCCATTACCTGGATGGACAACATAAAATGACAGATGTAAACAATAACAAACGGTCCATTAGCGGAGAACACCAGCGGAATATCTGTAATGTGGAAAAAAAAGAGATAGTCTGCAGCTGTCAACACTCCCAGTTTTTTAACACTCTTGTTCTAGTATACTTTTTCTTAAAATATTTTTTTCCCCATTATTTAATGAGATTGGGCAGTTTTAATTTCAAACTAATTTTATTTCAAGTGCAAGCTTAAATGTATCGCAAAGTCCAACAGAAACAGCTAGCCCATGGCTCATGGTTCACTGCCTTACCAGTGTTCTTTCCACCAACCGCAGGCCTTCACATCATAATCTGGAAATATCTTCCTATTAACTCTTCATATTTTACACGCATGAGGACAGGATTTCTACAAATCACCTCGGACCATTCACTTTAATATTACATGGCTCATGTATATACTGTTCAAAAGACTGACATGTGATGGATTTGACCCATAGATCTTACTATCCTAGCATCAACAAGCTAACAGTTGCTGTACTGATTGGGAGACCTAAAGACAGTGCTCTCCCTGACCGTGTTACATAATAAAGCAGGCTGTGGCTTAATACAGTGGTCAGTCTGGGATGTGACAACAGCAAGATTAAAGAATTAGATTCTAACAATCAAAAAAGCATGCTTCTTCATTCAAAATTGGAGCCAAAATGTTTATTGTGTTAGTAATAAAAAAAACCCCAACAAAAAACAACAACTCACAACTGTGTCTTTGTATATAT
>JAOXYF010000023.1:4119366-4143481 GCA_028565775.1 Sternarchorhynchus goeldii
AATACTATATCATGCATAACCTATATATATATATATATAAGTTATGCATACGTGTATCCTTGTTTTTTGTTTCAACAAACTCATAAAGTTTAAGGAGCTCCCCCACCCCATTCCACCCGCCCCAAGACGCTCTGCCTGTAGTGACAGAACTAGGCTTTGTTGGTTTTCATACCTGTTGCACAACTACTTCACAATACAAGCTTTTGCTCGTCCCTAACATAATTACATATATACATTTATATAGCTTATATAATTCTTGTTTTTCGTTAATTTATGCAGAATAAAAATTCTGTTTTCTGTGTACCTGTGGGTATGTTTCTACAGTTTCTGATACTGAATTGATACAGTTGATTAAAATAATTTATTTTATATCAATAGTTCATGAAGATGCTCCAAATCAAGAATTTAAATGTTAAAAATGACTAATGAGCTTAAATATGTATCGGCCTTTTTGTCTGAGAAAAATGCTAAATTAAATGAAAAGGTTCAGACATTAGCTTCACTGGAATTTTATTACAGTATTTTCCAGTTTTAGGTTTGTGTCATTAGAGTGTCAATAAAGTAGTTATTTGCAGTATTTTAGACGTGTTCGGCCAAACTGATACTTTCCGACAGGAGGAAGATTATTTTAGATACATTATTATAGATACAAGTCTGTTAAACCAGTCACATATCCATAAAGAATTATGTAAAACTGATGAACAAAGATGGGGATGACCTGCTGTTTAATTATGTTCTATTGGTTTAATATAGCTGGGCAGGTCACACACTGGTCCAGAGTTAAATGATTGGATTCAGTCATTACTATAAAATTACTATAAAATTCTTGATGGATATTTTTCTTTTATTAAAGTGGGAGTGCAGATGTAAAAATTAAACAGACCTTCTTTTTAATTACATACAACATGGTGAACAACTGTGCGCTTTTATTGTAATGTATGAACTGGTTTAGTTCTTTGCTATTGTAACTGTCACTGGACTTTGTACCTTCTTATGCTTGTTAATGCAAACTAACATTTTGTAACTCTTGTTCAACAATTTAATTTAATTTCTAAAAACATTTAAACATTGAAGGATTGTGGTTATGTTTTTCTGCCTGCACCTTTATTTGTAAATAATTTTCGACTCTATAGTCTATGAATATTCAACTACATTACATTTACAATTGTAAGAAATCTCAGCACTACAAAAGCAAACGGTGTGTCTGGCATGTTACTTTGGTTGTTTAGACAGCTCCCTGCTGGCACTGAGCAGTACAGCCATGTTATGAACCTCATTTTCTAACCCAAGTCTTCAGAAACGGGTGCACGGCTTCCTAAGAAGAACAGAAAATCCTGTTCCTCAGCTTCTAGCAACAAGGAGGACGAAATATGGCCACGGCCCTTCTGTGTAATCATTTGATTTGAAGTAGAAAACAACTGAATTGCACATGCACTCTTCTGCTGGCCTGTAAAAACCACTCCGTTCTCGATATGTTTTGTGTCGTTACTGTCTGTTCAGGCTGTGCGAGTTGCCTTGTAATCGAGGTCGTACATTGTTTTTTTTTGTATGACTTGCTATGCATATTTATTTCATATTTATATGGCCCCACTTCCACATTCCACAAAAAAACCTTGAGCATACTTGTGTTCTTATGGTTCATTTTATTATGACAACAATGTACAAAAATGCATGAATTGAATATTCATGTAATGTATTTTAATACGATGTGATACTCTGCATATTTTGAATTTCACCATTTATGTATTCGGATAAACTCATTTTGGTTCAGGATCAGAGCAAAAAACTTGACTTATCCACATTTGAATAAACAAACATAAATAAAAGATGGTCATGTACATCTCCACAAGCACCTGCACGACAGTCATGAGGTCATGTGATGTCTGTGATTGCTGGCTCTACGTGACACGCGTCAGACAGGGCTCCAGGGCTCCTGCTCTCTCCCGTCTCTCTCCTGCTCTCTCCCGTCTCTCTCCTGCTCTCTCCCGTCTCTCTCCTCCTCTCTCCCGTCTCTCTCCTGCTCTCTCCCGTCTCTCTCCTGCTCTCTCCCGTCTCTCTGCTTTAGGAGCAACACCTCCACCTGGCCTCCTCTGCCATCTTTTGGACCCCTTATGTAAGGATGGCAAACCTGACCAATTTCTGCCTTGTCAGGAGCCTTTGGCACAGCTTCTGAGCGTCTGGTCTACTCACTGATGAAGCGCAGAGTCCCGCTGACACCTCCCTGTCCCAGGCAGCCTTGTTTTTTAAATAAGGGAAATATTTAGCTGTTTTTAGGGCATACAACCTTGTGCTTTTCCCGAATCTCTTCCATAAACTTGTAATGTTAGCGTCTGATTGGGAGTTTGGGCTAGCCAGAGAGCCCTTGAATTGTTTCTTGCGAAATGACAGAATTTTGTCTGCAGGCTTAGCAGGGGTCAGAATAGTGAAATTATCAGGTATTCAAGAGGGACTTGGCAACTGCTTGACAACTTAATTATCCCTCTGTCTCCTCAGTTTTGTTTAATGTGTCAATTTGGATGGAATTGGGCGAGCTGGACTGTCTTTTCAATGTTGGTAACATTGTGTGACTAATTTGCTGGGAAGCATGTTTTCCTAAATAAACAGCTAATTTTGAAATGCTATAAAATGTAGCACATCTAAATAGAGTTCATGTGTGCATCATGCCTGATAAATTCTCAGCGCTCATGTACGGGTTTTTTCCTCGAAGCTGTTTTCTCGTTTTGGCTGATTTAGCACGAGCGGCAGAACATTTTGTATTTCTTACATTTTGTAGTTTCTCAGACTCGGCCGGCCCCTGAGTACTAAGGTGGGTGAAGGGACAGAAGAGTTTTCCCACCTCTCTGATCTCTCGCTCCTCTCTGCCTCTCCACATTTAAAATGGATGCACTGAAGTGTACCTCTGTAGCTGCAGTTTCCTTTGTTGAAGGGATCCCGCTTGGATACGATGTGTCATTGACCCAGAAGATTTTGTTCCAAAGAGAATTGTGGGAAAAGTGGGAGAGCTCCCTGAGCTAAATATTCAGTACTCAGAGTGATTAAAAATCAGATGAAAAGTTAATTTGCTCTTATGGCCTGAAGCTACTAATCTAGTCTCATGTCCACTGAGGCACAGATGTGATTTTTCAAATGGATATGGATATTTTAGAGATCATCAGTCTTTAGTCAAAATACCACCCATTAGAAGTTCATAGAGTACTTCTGAAACATGTCATTTCCTGAATTTGTTTTACATAATTGGAGTTTCTATTTACTACTGAATAAAGGGTAAATGAAAAGCTGCCATCTTCCAACTGTGTACAAGAAGGTAGCCAAAACCACTTTGATTTGTGCGGCAGCCACCATATTGGGGGGGGGGTAGTTTTCTTCTTTGATCTTATACCTTTTATATAGTTTTGATAAATAACCCTTCTATTAGTAGTCCTGGCTCTTTGTGACTTGTTTCCAGTAAAGTGCTCAGTACTCTGCCATGCCAGGTCATGGTGCAGAACCACCATAACATTCTCACTGGCAGCTTGGGTTCATTTTACTGTCAGTACAATCAGTACAATCATTATGCAATAGTTTCCTCTAGCTAAAAAAATGCACTAAAGCTTTTGAGAAAACACAAACGCCAAATATAAAGAAATTAAGAAGGAAACAAAATGCCCTTTGTGTTGTACAAATAGGTTTTTTTCTGTTTTGCACTGAACATTTCGTTTTTTTGTCTCATACAAGACTTTGATATAAATTAGCATGATATAAATTTGAAATAAAGTAGCATGTAGTACAGTTTCCCTGTGACATCCACGGACAAGAGAGGAAGATGTTGTCCAGACATTATTCCACTTTCTAACTTTATTAATATTGGGGGCTAGTTGTGTTTTACACTGCAGTATTTAAAATTTCTTTTATATGTTCACTTCTTAAAATGACTGCTCTTTACCTGTGTCTAGCATGCTGATCACTGATTGGCTGAGGTGAATGATTGAGTGCCACTGGATTGTCCAGGCATGGGTGTTTATTCCAGCCCTTATTGGTGTGGTAATGTGGCTTGTGGTTCAGTGGCCATGCTGATTGGCCCCTGGGGCTGTGTACTGTGAAACCACTACTTCTCCGACCCTTTGCCCTTTCAGCTGCACAGCATCCATCTCCTGCTCACATACGTGACCTGCCCTTATTATCTAAGATGTGCTTGAAGAAAACCTTTAAGATCAAAGTGTCAGGCGCTTGAGTAACTGAAGAACCACAGCAATAAATGATGCAGACTACAGAATACCACAGGGGTCCTGTCGAACCACGGAACACGAAACCATTCATTATAATGACTTAATATTGCACACTCAAAACTCTGTGATCAGAGGGTTTGATAGAACCTTAGAGACATTGTCTGTTTAATGGAACCAATTTTACTGAGTAAATTTAGGAACATCACCATTTTTTGAAATAGATACTTTTTTGCAATGATCCGATACTTACATTTACATATTTACCCACACTATATGAGTCACACGGTGACCGAGCAAATGTTTCAACAACCCACCCACAGGCTGAGTGACAGAACTAGAGCAGAGAGGATCAATCGGCAATGTCCCCTTTCAAAATCGAGGAGGCATGGTCCACACGAGTCCACACGGTCCTGTGGTGCGTGGAAAGATTTGCTCCCTTGCTCCAGTGATTCCATCAGATACTGGCTGGAATCGTCCCTTTTATAAGGGCCGTAGTATGGCGATGATTCATGGAACCCCGTGGTCCATCCACACAGGCGTTGTTCTAACGCCGGGTTCCGATTACCTAATCAGGTCCTCATCTTTGAGGAGGAGACATTCCGTGGTTGTGTGCGAGTGTCAGAGTATTTGTGTGTGCAGGTCCTGCCACATATAGACAACGTCAGATATCAGAAATCACCAGTGCATGTGCAGATGATGGGCCCAAGATTTTCCTTTAGTATTTTTGGTACGGTGGAATTTGTCTGAGACTGTGGTGGGCTGTGGAGTTTGAGGGATTTTCTAGCACATGTCATGTTTGATCAAAGCTCACTGTGAATTAATTAACTCCACATGAATTATTCAGCATGTTTCAAGTGTGGGGTATATGAGGCTTTTCACAGGCTCTCTAGGGAAAACAGACAAAGAGCCAAACCTCATGATGGTATCCCACACTGGGAGGGACGAGAGTGTATTGTCATAAATAATCTCACCAGTGCTCATGTAAGATTGTTTATGGAAGATCTCAATGGGTAAAGACTAATTATCATGTGTCCTTAAGAAGGTGCTTTAATTATGATTCTAGCAGGTGCAGTACTGAATAGTGATAGTGGCTTTTACAAGTTTTACATTTGAAAAGATCCCGAATGAAGGTGAGTTTTAACCTACTGGATGACACAGTGGCATTTCTGGCATTTTTTACATGTAGGTGAAAAAATGTCAAATGTTTTCTTCCACTATTAGATACAAAAATCTGGAAAAGTTGATCCACGAATCTCTAACAATGTGACAACCTGTTGAGTTGGAAAAACCATTGTTATTATTTTGAATGACTAGTACACACAGGTGGATTTCAAATCCATACTATTGATCTGCTTTGTCTATTTGCAGCTGGATTACCCTGTGTTAACTGCACAAGTATTAGCCTGTGTTAACTGCACAAGTATTAGCCTGTGTTAACTGCACAAGTATTAGCCTGTGTTAACTGCACAAGTATTAGCCTGTGTTAACTGTCTGCTTACGCAGCAGGATGCTGTTTCCTGAGTCACAATAAGGTCATCTGTCCTGTCTGGACAGAAAAAACAGTGACTCCTTTGATTTGGTCTTAAAGGAAATCCAGTCCAGCGTCTTTTATCAGGAAGAAATGTGTTAATATTTATGTCCATTAACTACAGCTTTGCACTCATTCGATGTGGTCCTCCGTACATTGTACCCGGGCTAAGGGAGAGCCGGAGGGGTACCGTATCATCAGTACAGACCACAGCATCTCGCCAGTAGCATCCCAGCGGCACCCTGCGCCTCCTGTCCATTCTGTGTGGCATCCATCTCGTGTGCCGCAGACATGGGGAACGAAATGAATAAACAAAACCGAAAACCTCAAAATAAATAAATAAGTACAAATGTGGAACTCAAAGTTGTCTTTTGGCATGGTGACCTAAAATTCAGCAGAACCTAGCCACACTTCCTCTGGGATGAATCCAGTGTGATGTACAGAGAGCCGCTCAGCCTGTCGGGGTTATAAGTGCTGGACTGGCACTCCCATTGCTCTAGTTTTCATTAAAATATCAAGAGAGAGTGAGAGTGAGAGTGAGAGTGAGAGAGAGAGAGAGAGAGAGAGAGAAGGAGAAACGGAGAGTGAGGTGTATTACGGGAATACTTAGACAGATGGAGTGGGGGTTTCATTTGACTGTACCACGTGGAGAGGAACACTTAGACTTTCTCTCTCAGTCCTTTTCAGGTCTGTCTTTTTTAATGGCAGAGTTTAGAGAACCTGCTCTTCAGATAGAGAGGGTTTTACAAACTGCGTATTTTGGACCTCCGTCAACTAGACTGTTTGAATATGTCACCTCTGAATGGCTCGTAGGATTGTTGCACAGTCTGCTCTGTCCTGTGGTTGCGTCCAGAGCCCGAACCACCCAGTGGTAGTGGTGAGTGTGAGCAGAATCACCCGGGTTGTCCCTCAGCTGCAGAAGCTGCTGAAATATAAATGAGCCACTTAAAGGCAAGGTCTGTATGGAGCCAGTGTTTAACAGGGATCCCAGGATTTGGTTTAGTGGGGGCGGATCCCATCTCAGGAAGTCTTCGCCAAGTCTTCTAATACAGAAATGCTTGTGAGTAGGTCTCTCTCTACCACACCGGGGATACCTACGCTGGAGCTTAAGGTCCATATAGAGCCCATATGTTCTGACAAACCTCCACACTGTCGTCTCTCTCCACACGACGGACTGATGCGGGCCCTGCTTCAACGCTTAACCGTTAAAAATAAATTGATTAATAAATAAAAACACAGCGGGCCTCCTGTATATGCAGAAGCTGTAGGTACAAATCCTCATTGTATTTTAATAGCTTCAGTGTCTGGCCCAGTCCACATACCCTACTGCCTCTCTGAGACTGTTAAGTTAATGAATGGATGGTCGGTCAGTGCATCAAGAACTGCTTACTGTGTGTGCAGAAGCTGTCAGGTGTTTTTGCATACCTGATATATTTACCTTAAGATTTAGGGTCTTGCTTTTAAAATGTGGGTTTGTTTGACAGTTTCAAAGCAGTGTCATATATTACGTTCTTCAGCCTCCTCCCTGTAAATCCCCCTGCAGAGGCTCGTGGTGGAAGGTTCCCACAGACCTTCCACCAGGAAACATGCAGGGGTTAGTTGGAAAAAAAGCGGCTGAATAATTGAAAATGTGTCCGACCACAGGGCCATTTCAGAGTAGTTTTATAGTCCTCGCAGTAAAAGTGACCCTAGCAGCAGCGGCGTGGGCCCAGTTTTTATTTATTCCTCTTCCTTGCTCTTTTCCTTTTCTTCTGCCCTCCTGTGCTTCTGAGAAACAGACCTGCACCCTCCAATGCAAATAATTAAACAGAATTTCTGAGCCTGACCTGAACACGTACCTTAAAACACCTCGCTATAAAATGTGTTCACTTAACCCCTTGGTTATGTATTAACCCACACCTGCTTGATTAAAGTGAATATTATGTAAGCCTCACCTCGCCACACACACGGCCCCGCCCCTTCCTTTCTAGACAGATTGAAATTGCACGGATCTCGGAAAGCAAGGTGATCCATTACCGACGGTACCAGGCACCTTTAAGCCAATAACAAATCTGTTCCCCATCCTTTTGTTAGGATTAAGATGCCAACTAGAGCCGTTGTCTTTTCTGCGTGGCTATAATACAAGTCATTGTTGATTTAGCATTCAGGAAAAGCTGTTTATTATGGATCATAATTAAAATCTAATCACAGCAGCTGCATTTTACTGACGTGTCCCCCACCCTGCGTTTCTTTCAGATGTGTTGATGGACTCAACCACAGCGACGGCAGAGCTGGGCTGGACAATATACCCATCATTAGGGGTGAGAGCTACCAAATGCACCTGCTCTGCCTTCTACATGTGCCTTTTGTGGTTTGCCGATTTACATTATATAAAGTCAGCACTGCGCTGCACAAACACACAATGACTCACCATGTTCATTGCCCAAAATAGCATTTGAATATATTCCAAATGAAGCCTAATAAAGCCTTTTAAATCTGCTGCTCAGTTCTTACAGCAGTAGGTGTGTGTGTATTTTGCCTGTGTAGGACATATTAACAGTAGAATGCTATAAAAAAAATAAAACAAAACTGCCAATACTATCGCAGAGCTCACGTTTGTGCATGTTTTCGCTCTATTGGGAGGAGACGCTTCAGCTTCACAGCTTCTCTTCTGCTCCTCTGTCTCCAGTGGGAGGAGGTGAGCGGCTACGACGAGAACATGAACACCATCCGCACCTACCAGGTGTGCAACGTCTTCGACACCAACCAGAACAACTGGGTGCGCACCAAACACATCCCGCGACACGGCGCCCAGCGCGTTCACGTGGAGATAAAGTTCTCCGTGCGCGACTGCAGCAGCATCCCCAACGTCCCGGGCTCCTGCAAGGAAACCTTCAACCTCTACTACTTCGAGTCGGACTCGGACGTGGCCACCAAGACGTTCCCAGCCTGGATGGAGAACCCATGGGTCAAGGTGGACACCATCGCGGCCGACGAGAGCTTCTCGCAGGTGGACCTGGGCGGCCGGGTGATGAAGATCAACACGGAGGTGCGCAGCTTCGGCCCCGTGTCTCGCCGCGGCTTCTACCTGGCCTTCCAGGACTACGGCGCGTGCATGTCGCTCATCGCCGTGCGCGTTTTTTACCGCAAGTGTCCCCGTGCCGTGCGTAACGCAGCGGTCTTCCCTGAGACCTTGTCCGGGGCCGAGAGCACCTCCCTGGTGGCGGCCAGGGGCACCTGCGTGCCCAACGCGGAGGAGGTGGATGTGCCCATTAAACTGTACTGCAACGGGGACGGCGAGTGGTTGGTTCCCATCGGCGGCTGC
This sequence comes from Sternarchorhynchus goeldii, assembly GCA_028565775.1. Lineage (NCBI taxonomy): Eukaryota > Metazoa > Chordata > Actinopteri > Gymnotiformes > Apteronotidae > Sternarchorhynchus > Sternarchorhynchus goeldii. The sequence goes on from JAOXYF010000023.1 coordinate 4,128,404, forward strand.
ATGTGCAAGACGGGTCACGAGGCTGTGGAGAACGGCACCGTGTGCAAGGGTGAGTCTCCTGACAGTTAGGGACTATTGATTGAGAGTTAGGGACTATTGATTGAGAGCCGGTTTGATTTCGTTTACAGCTCATTTAATATACCGTTGGGTTGCCATGTAATCGTTTTTCGGGCCTATATGTCATTAAAAGAAAGAAAATCATTGACAATGGTCTCCATATATATGAACTGAAAATTCTAATTCACAGTGTATCTGGCATGATAAGTAAGAGGTGACTCTCTCATGCTTGTGTGCACATATGAATGTGTGTCACACGGCTCTTTCAGAAACCAGTACGCTTCCTCTCTCTCTCTGGAATGACGAGAGGCAATTGTCTTTGCCTGTCTGTCTCCACGTCTCCATCTCAAAATCTGTCTGGGTTACACCTAATGACACACAACTACACAGCACTCACACTCACCTACACTCAGACTAACATTATAACATGAGGATATGTTGCTTAAGTATTAATGCATGGAATGAGTGTTCCTCCTCCTGTATGTATAATGGAACAATAATGAATAGAGATCCTTCAGTCAGCTGGGTAATGCAAGCTAGATAGCTCTGAATGACTAGAAGGATTTAGGGAGAAGGTGTTTTCTTTTTTTTCCCACTCTCTCAGCTCTCAGCAGATATGATTACATTCATAGAGAGCTGAGCTGCAATGAGGAAATGCTTTTGGCAGAGTTCTCCTGGGCACTGTTGACAGAATATAAATTACTAATGTCCCTCCATCTGGAGCAGTTGATGGATGGAAATCGGCGATATCCTGAGCGAACATGCGGCAGATTGTCTCTTTTATTTCCCCTGGTGTTAATCCCCCTCGCTGCCAGTGCTTTAATAGCACGGCTAATTGACTAATTTGGAGTGTGGAAGAGGAGCGGTGTGGACTCTCAGACACGACTCTCCCTGGTGATTCGGTTCAAACATCACGCACAACTAATATATACCCCCCGAGGTGGTTTACCAAGAAATGTGTGTAGACAGAGAGATTGGAGAGCTCTGTGTTGTGGCATCATTGGAAGTGGTAGTATTCTCATTAGTGGGTGGTAATGATGTAATGACTTAATTATTTGTAAGCCTGTTGTTATTTTAGGGCATATCAATTAACTAATATTTATATATAGTGCATTGCACATTAGGGTGGTGTAAATCCAAAATACAGTGGCAAGTGCTTTTATCTCATGGATCTTATAAACCTCAGGCTCCATTTTTAGCCAAAAGAAGTATTAAACTATATATTAATAATCATGATTAATGAATTATGAAAGTCAAAGTCTCAGAAAGTTGGATCTTAGATTCTTCGATTTCACAATGCACTGACATGAAAATTCCAGACCAGTTCTGATAATTAAGACTTTTTAATCTGCTGATAACACACACTATAGAACATATTATTTCAGTAATGAATATACATACTTTTAAAGACATTAATGAAATGAGTTGGGTTCAGCAACTGTTATAAAATGCAAAAATAATGTTTTACATAGTGGTGAAAATTGTTCTGCTTCGGGCAGCACTGATGATTTTGGGGGGATTTAAATCTGGCAATGCCAAAAAAGTTACATTAGATCATTAATCCATCCTCAGAAGAAGATTATTAGAATATTAAATTCCTGTGGAAAAAAAGCCCAGAGCAAGTGGAGATGTAGCCATACCTGAAGCACTTACAGTACTAGCAGTAATTCACTTAATGTGTTGAGCCATTTGCTCTCTCTGCTCACATGTACAAATGGGGTAACAGAGCTGCCATTCTGTATGTGTTTTACTGACCACTGACAAATTTGACTGTTTGGCTACTGAGTTTCTAAAGTACAACATGTTTTGTTTATATAAAAAGATTAAAAAGAAATAAAATCATACACCTGCTTTTGTGCACCAAAACTAAAATGCATGTGCTAAATACTTTGAACACTACGTAAGGGAAAAGGTCCTTTTACTTTGGATCTACACATCATCATGTTTTGTGACTCGCCAGTCGAATGTAGCATCGCACATGAATGAAGGAACTCCGTTGTAAGCAGGTGGATTGCAGCCAAAGCAAAGTTTCCAGCCAAGACCGCATATGTATGCAAACATAACGATCACACACCCTTATATACTGTTACGACTTCAAATCAATACTTCCTTCCCAGGGGGGTTATAATGAACATTCATTTCATCATGTTGTGTTTTTTCGGCTGCAGGCTGATGTTGCAGCATCTTCCCCAAAGGACCTCTCTACAAGCCTCACAAATGCTCCCCCCCACCTCCCCGCTCCACTCTCCCCACCCACCCTACCGTCTGAGTTAACCGAAGGAAGGCATGAGACATTAAGTTACTTGTACAAATGATGAACGAGTTCTCTAGGATTGAGGCTAACCCTCAAGGTGCGCTATTACAGCGTGATGCGCTTCTCTCTCTCTTTCGGGGGCACTGCTGTCAGGCCAGGACAGCTGGAGAAGGACGCACAGATAACTAATCCATGACCTTAGTGGTGTGCAGCAGCTGGTCAAGGGCGACTCGATGCGTGCTCTGGAATTTGTGTTAGCTGGCTAATTTGTTCACATCAGTGTAAAGGTATGGAGGTCTCCACCAGTGCAAGACCAGAATGGAACTGGACTGTAAGAGCATTAAATCTCTCCACGAGACATGGAGATGTAACCCGCTGCCAGCCGTGATCAGCTTTCATATTTTCTGTGTCTCCAGTTGTCAATGTGAATGTGAACAAGAATAGTGTGGGTAGCCTTTTAAAAAGGATTAACTGGACTTCAAAGTCAAAGTTGAATTACCATGATTATATTTGAAGCTGTTACCGTAAGTCAATTAAGATGCATCAATTGAAGATTCACTTAAACGGCTCTATATTTACTGAAGTAAGAAACTGTCTGAAGACGTATGTGGTCTGATATGAGCCCAGAAAATACAGAAACCCAGTGTATAGAGAAGGCATGTAATAACATAGAGGATCACATGGCAAATTCTACCGTGAGTTTGAACTTGTGAACATCTTGGACGTATGAACAGGTGCTCAGGAAGGCACAGAGCCACTGCTGTCATCTTCAAGGTCGGGTTGTATGTCAACGGTGGTGCAGTTCTGGGTTCAGGAAAGTCCCAGTACAAACGTGGTTATTGACAGTAGGGAAAAGCAGGGCCCTGGAGCTGGACTGGCCGAAGCAGGAGGAACGCTGAACTAAGCTCTCCATCATGTCTACGAGATGCACATTAGATTCTCATATGAAAGTAGTAAAAACTTTGGGGAAAGGTGAATATGGTAGTTCCCAACCAAATTTAATTAAATGGGAGATTTGTGTATAAAGATTAAATGAGAAATGTGACTTTTTATCATAATCCCATACAAAATGCACAACAAAGGCATATAAAACATAAAACTAACACAGATTAACAATGTTATGGGATTAAGGGGCAAAAAAACAGCTTCTATGCCTGCAGATACAACAGGATAGCAGTGAGATTATCGAAATGTAGTTGGGAGATACAAAACGCCTTCATGTCTTTGAGAAGCCAGACTTCTGATGTAGGTTATGTGGGAATGCATGTTCTCTTCAGTATGAACACCACATAATTGTACTTCATCACCTTAATGTTGGGGAGTTGACATTTGTCTTTTTAGTTTGTAGGATTGTACTGTGTTGTAATGTTGGACAGTGGAAAGCAGGTTACACTGTAGGAGAGATGTAGTCCCATGTTTAGGAGGCACACACAAAGCACTTGAGTGAGCACAGGATTCTTAATTTTTTTTGTCCAGATTGGAAAACCAAACTGGAAGAGTCATAGAGCATTCAGAGCACTTCACTTCCCCCGCACAGAACATACATCCTTTTATAACCACATACTGATGTCACCAGCCTTGAGTTCCTCTCTCCACTCAGACAGGCACACAGTACCTGTGTGCTACTAGACAAACAGAGTTGTTTCCAAGAATGTAAGGTATATCTGTCCCAGTGCCGATCACTCACAAACTCTTTAATGTCTTGATGACATTATTTGAACTCTAATACACCCATCATATGGTTTATTATTATTATTATCTCAAGTAAATACTTTAATACATGGAAATAATTGTAAAAAATCCCCATAATAAAAGGATTAAAGGCATCCATGTACAGAGATACATATTTAAATAATTGAACGTTATAATTGAAAGAAAGATCATCCTTGTTGTAGTTGTTGAGATTCTCGTTTCACACTCTCTCAGTACAACTGACTGAGCGCTGGTGTGCATTGTGGGAGCAATGGTTAGGAAGGTGCCCTTGCAGTTCTGGCAGTAGTGGAGATGATCTGACGTTGATCGTCTTCATACACCAGGCATTTAAGAGACTTGGTGGTTTTGCCTGATAACTCTTAACACAGCTGAGCTCTAAGCTCCTTAAACCTCTCCAACTACCCTGCTTCATAATGTGATGTGGGGGGTTTAAATAGGAAATTCTTGTATGTATTAAATGTATTGATTTTTTTTTTTGTAGCCAGACTGACTAAAGAGATAGTGGGAGTGTTGCTTGTGATAAGGTTCTCAAGACCCTTAATGATTCTGCTTATATTTAAACACGTCTTGGAATTTGATGTTTCTCTGCTTCAGGCATATATTGCTTGACTTTTATTTAAAGTCACATTATACACATTAATCACTTTAATTCCTTCATCTGGTTGCATGTTGTTTTCATACTGATCATTTGAATTATGGAATGTTCTCAGTCAGTCCGCCCTGACTTTCAGCTGGTTTAACTTTGCACTTCAACTACTATTTAGCCGACCTTCACTGTGTCAGAACGCATTTAGCCCTTGATATGAGGAAGGTCACTTATTCCACTGGTCGATGGAGTCTTTTCTTTGTCCTTGATCCATGTATCCTGACAGCTGCGTACAGGATTTCAGATACAGCACCATGTGGTGAAAAAGCTGTAGATGTCCACTTTATACAGAAGGATTTATAAAGCCTCAAATGTACTGGAGTTCAATTTTATTTATATTTTTATTAGATCTTCTGTATACTACTACAATATATTTTATCTGCTCTTTTTTTTTTAACAAATGGAAGGTTAATTTTCTATTATATTTTCAGTGTAAGATCAAGCTGATAAATAACAACAGACATATTTTGCTTTTATATACCAAGCTCCCACTAACCCTAATCAACATGGTACCTGCTCTGGGATACTGCACTTTAACAAACCGCTTTGGACCGATGATTAGACTGTGATCTGGCTTCAGGATGTCCGAGCAGCCTGGAAAAGCTGCGGCAGGGTTGATATATGCTGAGTACTGGCTGTCCGCTCCGGCTCAACCAGGCCTTCCTCTCTTTGATGGGAGGCAGGTGTCCTGTTGTCATTGATCAAAGGCCTGTCAGGAGTCCAGGCCCCGCCCCCGCGTCCCCAGCAGGCAGACAGTGTTGGGTGAGCGGGGCCCGTCGCTGGCTCGCCTCCTCTCGCCTCTCCTTTCTTCGAGCCGCCATGAAAGAAAAAGCGCCTCTGACGAAAGAAAGGCAGGCAGGAGGGGTCCTTTGTCATGCCTTGTATCTGTCCTGCATCAAATCTGAGATATCTCCCTAGGTGTAATACGGCCTTTTTCTGTTCCTTTATGTTTAAACGCACCTCCCAGCATGCACTCTGTCACAGAGAGCTGGACCAGCAGTAATTTGGGAGAGTCGGACACCTCCTTCTTACCTTACTCGGGCCAATTGACCTACTTGGGGACATAAATTGTGCTTAAAATGGGCTAAAAGCCGTCATCAGATGAACTCTCGCACAGACACAGCTGCTCAGGCGACAGACAAAGAACTTGCTGGACGGGGAGGGGGACAAACGCAGCGTGTGCGGCCTCTGCTGCGCTGCAGCTGGGAAATCGCGCTGATTATCGCTCATATCAAACTGGATCCTCTTAGCCAAGTCCATTACCAAACTTTTCACACCATTGCCTGTCCTCAGCTTAAAGTGTCCATATAAATGATGCTGTCCCTCCTGGACGTTTGTTGCCCTGGAAGAACTTCGACAGATAGCTCGTGTATGGGCAAAGCACTGTGATTTTTCTCCTGCCCACAAAAATATGCACTCGCGTTCAACAGGGAAACTCATTCTCGAAGATATGGAGGGTTCTTAGTTTGTGGAAATCATGTAGTGGAGGCTGATATGTTACATTAAATACTGTTGCTCTTGTGCTCTTATGCAACAGTGGGCTATTTCTCTCTCTCTTACACACACACACACACACACACACACGCAGACACAGAGAGAGCTGTACCCGTGTGAGTACATGTCGCTCTGAGATAACTAAATAGTGTATTTATATACAACACTGCATATTTGGTATCTACTCAACACAGCAAGTCATTCATTGCTGTTTCATGATGTTGAGGCAGTGCTAGTGGACCGATGACGAGTTTATTTACCAGTTTGCACCAGTTGAAGGGTTTGACGAACAGTCACTTTGAATTGATTCATGACCATACAGACCTTTCTGATCTAGCTGCACATACCCAGTAACATTCTCTCACTGTAGCTCTGAAGTTCCTCTGCGTAAAGCTGGAGCGTCTGTCTGTCTGACTCCGTCCGCTCCACCCCTCACCTCATTTGCGCCGCGACGTCCGCTTCCAGTCTTGAGTTCGCCGACGCACCTGCAGGCGCGAGCGTCTCGCCCCTGCCTTCGCGCCGACGGGAACCCGATTGCGGCGACTCGTCCTCCGCCCACCCCTAACTCCGCCCCCAACGCCCCCACCTCCGCCCCCGCCATCGTCCCACTGCATGATGGACCAGCCTCTTTGTCAGTGTGGTATTATCAGCCGTCGCCATTCAGCCGTTGCCAGCGCTCTCCCCAGCGGCGTGGCTGATGACTGACACGCTCGGATTTCGCTGTCAGGCGCACAAAGGGAGCCCCAAGCATCGTGGATGTGCGATGTTGACACCACACAGTCAGCGCTGGACCGGGTGTCACAGTGTCACATAAAAGAGCTTGTCGGGTTAACGCGCAGGCCTTTGTCTCAGGTAGAGGTTAGCAGATGGAGTTGACACCATTAATATTTACAACTCCAAATGAAATGAATACATTTCAACTGTCAGTCACGGTACAATGGAAGCACTCAGCAGAAAACTGCTCCCTGGTGAGCTGTGTCTGAGGCACTGGGAACTAATGAAATATTAACATCAAACACGATGAATGAATACATAACACCAAATATCTGCCAAATATCTGGCCTGTCTGCAACTAAACTGGTTTTGACACCTTTTTAGACAAGAGTTTTTTGTTCCTTTTTTGTAACAGTACCCTGTATTCATAGTCACTAATCTGTGAAAATAAGGTCTCCCGGGTGTATGGTATAGTGTGCTAAACAAGGAACGCATGATTTAACCCGATATTCAGCAAAGTAATAGTTCTGAGAGCGAATGTTCCAGCAGAAGAGTCTGGGTTTGGGTTCTGGAGTAGGTTTCAGTGGCATAGACTAGAACATCTCCCTGTGGACAGTGTTCTGGAATGTTCAGGCCAGATCAGAAAATAAAGCTCCATGCAGAGTCCACCCTCAGAGTTCGCCCTCACTGGGTCACTTTTGAAGGCTTTCATAACACGCTACAATAGAAGGATTGTGGTTGGTATTTTTTATTTATTTATTTTTGGGGTATCAGTTGCTTGCAGGAACAGGTCTATCATGCAGACTGTTTAAGAAGAGATGAAATGAGCTTCACTTGACAGAATATGGTGGTTCTGATGAAAATCAAAAATCACTTCCTTTCCTTTTTGGCGAGACGTACAGTACTGAAATCTGAATTCGGTCCCCTGTGGAGCTGGCTTCCATCGAGTTGGCCGTGTGGTTGTGGCGAGACCACCTTCTCACAAGCCACAATAAAGGTGTCCAAGTTTGGTCAGGTTTTGAGGAAATGTCACCCCCCCACAACTCCCGACCACACACACTCCGAGTATCCTCCTGCTCACTCTTCATAAGAGTCCAGACGTTTAGCCACAAAGGTCCCATGAAAGAGCCTCAGAGAGCCTTTGCTCTCCAGAGTTTCTTCCCCATAACGCTGGAGCGCTGTGCTCAGATCTCCAGAGCATGTGTCTTGGAATGCTGCCCCTCGCATTAGGCCTCTGTCGCCCCCAGCCCTCGCCCGGGCGCTCCCCCACTGCCTGCAAGGCCCTCCCCACATGCTGAGGTGCAGGATTCCCGTCTCCCACTGCCCTGATAATCCTGAGCCTCAACGAAGAATCCAGGGCTAATCCTCTAGTTGTCTGGCTGCGGCGTTGAAAATCCACTAGAATTCCCTTGGATGTCATGTGGAGTTAATGAGTCTGATGATGGCCACGAAGCACTGGTGCAGAGTTACAGGACAGCGGCGAAAGAGCGTCAAGTGTGCAACAGATATCTGAAAATCTACAGGTGTTTTTCTCTTTTTGAGGTTATTAAAATTTTAAGGTTGGAATAAACTTCATCAAAATATTAGACAAACCTCTATACAAGCATTGGGATTTTTTTCATGTGATTTAATGTTGAGATATATTACATATAATACAGGATGCTTATACTGTACAAGTAGCTCGTTGTGGAAATATTGGAATATTATAATGGACGTGGTACATCATGAAGGTCTGTGGGCTTCTAATCGGCTAAGAATAAACCATGAATAAGACCTCACTTTGATTGTGTGTGTGTGTGTGTGTGTGTGTGTGTGTGTGTGCGCGCGCCCGCCCGCCCTCCTGTCCATCTCTGCGCTGACTGACGGGCCTGTACTGTTGCAGCCGTTGGGAATGGTCCGATCACATGGTGTCTGCAGCGCTCCTCGTGTGGCTCTGTGTTCATGTTATCGTCTCTTCACGACCACACGGCCTTGTCTGTCTGCTCCAAACTTGCTGAGTGCCAACCTGGCCTTCCTGTCTCACTCAGGACTATATGTGCATATATTCTTTATTTATGGACCTTATTTATTCAGTCTGCATTTAGATGAGAATTGGTGGATAAATGAACGGCAGTAAGTAAGTATGCATCCTGAAGCATTTTACACCTGTACTCAGTACATATATTTCTTCGGTTTATGGTGCTTTGTTTGAAGTTAACTGTTAAGCTGCATTAAGTTGTTTTAAAGTTGTGATTCAGTGAAAAAATACCACCCAATCTCTCTCACCATAACATTTTACGATTATTTTTATTGCATATAAGACATTGTAGTATTTTTTGCAATAGCAGCAGCCATTTAAACTACCTGATGAAATATACCACAACATTGTTTAACAAAATCAGTGTAAAGTCCTTTTAGAGCTGCACTGGAGTAGCAATATGGGGCTCATAGATTATAATTTATCACTTAAAGCCTTGTAATCTGCAGAAAGCATCACTCTGTCCCTGTGGATTTCAGGTGGGATGTATGAGCACAGTTTGTGCCCAGTCAGCAGCTTCTCTATTGGCCTGTGCTGCTGTTCAGGTGACCTCTGACCCCCGTTCATCTTCCCTCACCCCCATTCCACAAAGACACAGCCAGAGTGGAGACACGGGCTCCGCTGCTCCTGGGTGTTGCACTCGTCTGTTTCATGAGACGGAAACGAGCATCGTAGAGTCCAAACGTCTGTTCCACTGAATGTTTGTCACTGAGTGTTATTTCTAATCTAAAAAATTAAACCCACAGCATTATTGGCTAGGAATGTTTCTGAGGAGAGATTATCCCACATATTTCAGCTCAAGGTTATAAACACACACATTGAAAAACTGTGAAAAACTCTCAAATCAAATTCTCATATTAATTCGTGCTTCTGGTCTTCATCCAACATAAACACGATCCTTAACATATTAATTTCAGACTCTTTTAGCCACATAATGCCAGCTGTGGTGATGGTAGACATTGCGTTGGCTTTGTTGCTAGGTTGAGAGGGAGTACAGTGATGATGAACTGGCTGGAGCACAGTTCCTCATCTCCCGTTAGATTGCAGCGGTATTAGACTGCAGCCTGTTGCCAGACGACTTCTAATGGATATTAATATTTCTCCTGCTGCCTGCAATGCCAAGGAGACTTACTCAGACAGCTGTGGCTCCGTGCTGAAGTAGGCCAAGTGAACGAAGGGGGTGGAGGGGGTGGGGTTGCAGGGAGTGGGTAGAGGGGTGATAGGGCAACTCGCATACGTGTTCCTCAATGCCAGCTGCGAACGCTGATCTGTGCCACAAGACCTGCAGCAGATGGCATCAATGCCTCATAGGATTACAGGTGTCTGGGAAAGGGCACTGTGTTGCCACTCACTGTAGTCATTTATGGGCCCAGTCCTGTGTGTCCTGTAGGGGTGTGTAGTGTGTCCTTCAGGAATAATCCACTCACTCTCTTAAGCTCCATCTCATTCACACTAAGAAAAGGAATGTACCGTGATGGAATCTTTATGAAATTGTTAACTTACACAGTTACTGTTTCACAGTTGAAGGTCACTATGAAACTAGATTTAGTAGAACTTATTTAATTTAGAAGAGGTTATGTTATGGTGTTCTAAACATCGAGCCTTTCAAATATTGTCCTCTGTGACTTGTAGAACCTAAAAAAGATGTGTGTAAAATATAGACGTGACAATTACAACGGCTGGTGTGTCGTATGTAGTGGCACTTCGAATCCTAGTCGTACATTAGAACTGTAGATGAGTTCTTTCACGTTCGTAGTTCTCTCACCTCCTCTCTCCTTACCAGGATCTGCTGGCCGTCTGCACCCTAAACACTCCTGCCGTAACACTCAGTCCACAGCTTATTGCATTATTCGTCCTCTTCCTCGCTCTTCCTCGGCCTCCGCGGACGTTACGTTCCATTCCCATCCATTTGTGTCTCTGCCACTCAGCCGCACGCCCGCTGAGGTGTCCCCTCCACCTCCTCGTGGGCCTCCCCTCTCGCGCCTCTGCAAAGTGTGAATATGGACACTTCATACTCACGCTGGCGAAGAAGCAACTACCCCCCCAAACCCCCCCGTCATCAATCACAGGCCAAGGGACTGGGCCAAGACTACTGCTCCTCTGTCAGAGCCACTGTGGGATGTTGGACTAATAGAATGAGCTTCATTATCCTCTCCTCTCGCTCAGTGTGTTGCTGGGGAAGGAGGCAGCTGCACACCTGCAGAAAACGTGTCAGCCGTTTGAGTTGCCTTTGTTCCTGTCTTTATTGACACAGGCAGGTTGTTCTTGCTGTTTTTCATACACGGGTTTATTTTTTGGATGCCGATAGTGGTTTTGCCTGGAGGGGGGCGTGGCAGAAGTTGATTAACTTGTAATGAGGAGATAAAGGACGATAGCCTTCACTTGTCAGCAGGGAGAAAGATGAAGAATTCTTCTGAACTTTTTATTGCCTTGTCATGTTACACATCATACCCTCTGCATGCCTTCCAGTAATAGCTGTGTTTTCTCATAATGATCCATTATTAATGTCAGAGTTATTGGTACAGTAGGTTTTGCTGTTCTTGGAAATTTTTTTTTACCAAATACTATATGTCAATGTACTAGTTCAATAAGGGAAAAATAAATATACCCAGATGGAGATCTGGGTGATGTGTTCAAATATGCTTTTCAGTGGCCTGTGTTAGTGCGCTTGGATATTTCGGAGTGGAGAGCCGCTCTTTGTTTGTTAAACAAAGAAGGGGCAGCTGGCCATTAGCACCAGCGTCCCGGCAGAACGCTGTGTGTCCCAGGCTGCCTGTGGGAGCTACACGGCGCATAACAATAAAAACCTAAAGCACAACCGTACGACACGTCGGCTCCACGTTTCTCTCAGGAACTGTTTCTCTTTGGTTTGGCTCAGAGCTGGCTGTTCTCCTTCACCACGCTCTCTGTACCTGTCTCCACCCAGCATGCTCCTCGGGATTCTTCAAGCCGTCCCAGGGATACCAGCAGTGCCTGCAGTGTCCGATCAACAGCCGGACCACCGGCGAGGGAGCCACCAGCTGCGTCTGTCGCACCGGCTACTACCGCACCGACTCCGACCCCGTCCAGATGCCCTGCACAAGTATAACCGTCACTCGCATATTCGTTTTGTTCCATCACTGCACTCCAATGCACTCAAATAGTTCGACATTACTCTAAGTGTAAGATGTTAGTCCAAGAGAGCTGAGATTGCTAGTTAGAGTAGGCTGTGTTCATGTAAACTGTGTGGTCTAATCTCACTAAAGTGTTGGTCATTTTAAGATCATCTTCACTGTATGCTCGATTACACCTGTGGTCCAGACTGATTTTAGTTGTACTATCAAACTGTGTTGTTTATTTTAGTGGTCGATTGTACAGTGTAAAAGCTTGGACGAAGCCATGCCAAACACTTCCTCTCACACCAAGCTCTCGCCACATTTTGCAGCAGAGTCCTGGCAGTGTCGCATGTGTGATGGCAGTTTTATGATACCACAAAAAAAACAATCAAATGAGAAACAAAAGAAGAAAGCATCCACATTTCTGAGGAGAGGAAGAGACCCCTTATGCTTAATATTCAACATCATGCGATTTTTAGGAAGAAAAGTAATGCCGATGCTTTTAATCATCGTTTTGACAGCTTCAGGAAGCGTGGGGGTGTGCTTTGTGCTTGCCGTAGTAAAGTCGGTCTGTGGTGCCGTGCCTGTGAACTGCACTATGGGTAGAATAACCCATTATAAACATCTTGTAAACATCTTGGTTCGGTCCAGTTTTAATACTCACTAAGAATTTAGTTGGGTACTTTTGTACATGTAAGCATAGTTGATAAGTCCCACCCCAAACATGAAAGCCCTAAAAAAAAAAAAAAACTCAAAAAAACCCTCCCGTTACCAGTATGATCCACGCCCACATCTGTTTAATACAGAAATCTCCAAATCCTGAAATAATTCATATTGCATATGCCTAAGCACGCAGAGCTGGGTGGTTTCATCTCTGGGTACGGCTGCCCTTTTTAAAGTGCCAGTCAGTAGACCTGCAGTACTCTGAATGAAAATGTCAGTCTCTGGTGCATCTGAAAAGGAGCCAAGAAATAACAGTCCCAATGCAATTTGCATAATTCCTTGTCCCTCTTTAGGAGAGGAGGCATTTGTGAATGAGAGTAGCGCTCTGATACAGGCTGAGAGGAGAGAGGAATACTTTTCTTTTCGGTGTTGCTTTGCATTATAATAAACACAAAGCTCTTTTCATCACATCACACATTAAAGAGTTAACAGAGGGGCCAGATTGCTTTGATTTTGCTCTCACTAATGGAGCGATCGTAATGGTCTGAATGAATGAGAACAAGCTCATAAAAGTACAGGAAGGAGAACAATCGCTTTGCGTTAAAGGCATCCACCAGGCAGACATCAGAAAAGAGACAGTGTTGATCATTCTACATCACATTACTAGTTTCACTGATTTTAGTTTCAATCAGTGGTAACATTAATGAAGCGTCTTTGCTCGTTTGAGATATACTTGGAACGATGTGTCCAATTAAGCATGTTGTGTGAGGCCCCTGGGCTGTAGGCCATCATTTGGAGCATCGCTCTTTTCAGCATCTTAGCTGCGCGTATCTGGCCGTTCCCGGAGTGCGCAGGATACTGCGGGGGGTCTCGGCGACGGGCCACCCACGTTCCTGTCTGTCCCGCAGCTGTGCCGTCCGGCCCGCAGCGGGTGATCTCCAGCGTGAACGAGACGTCTCTGCGGCTGGAGTGGGAGGCGCCGCGGGAGAGCGGCGGCCGCGAGGACGTCGTCTACAACGTCATCTGCAAGAGCTGCGGTTCGGGCCGCAGCGCGTGCACTCGATGTGGGGACCACGTGCGCTTCCTGCCGCGGCAGCTGGGCCTCGACGAGCCCCACGTGCACGTCAGCAACCTGCTCGCCCACACGCAGTACACCTTTGAGATCCAGGCGGTGAACGGCGTATCCGACCAGAGCCCCTACTCGCCCCAGTTCACCTCGGTGAACATCACCACCAACCAGGCCGGTAAGAGACTCCGTGCTGCTGGAAGCTCTTACTTTTGGAGAGATAGGTCTTTGTAAAGTGCTTTGTTGGTGATGTAAGATTGAAGGCCTTTGTTTGGGGGTTTGACGTGGAGCTCCAGCACTGATTCATATGTTGCATTTTGTTTCCTGTCATCAAACTTGGACTGTTTTCATTTTTCACCTGATCATACTTCCCATTCTCTTAACAGTGGGTCGCACTGTTAACATTATATTGGCAGGCATGCAAATTAAAAAAAAAAAAACACACATTCAGTTCAAAGGAGTTCAGTAAAGTTTAATAGAGCCATTTTAATGAGATCTTTGTGCCTGTCTGCACTGCGCTGAACTTGCTGGCCCTGGCACTTCAGGCTTTGGCCTCACCGGTGTGCCTGTCAGCCCACATTACTGCCCCGCTGCTGCTGGGAAACTGCACCAAACAGCACCAGCTGGGCGAACGGCCACTGAGAGCTGCCGTAACTCCCGTGCCCGGCGCTCCGAAGCTGGACCCGGCCGGAGGGGAGACCCGCCACACACGGCGCGGGGGGTGGACATAAAAGCCTTCACTCCCAGGCACAAACTCTCTCTGAGAAATGGAGAGAACTAATGGCATTCAGAGAATGTGTTATGTGCATTCATTAAGTTACAGATGGTAAATAAAAATGTTGTGATGTGAAGCAGGACAAGTTTGGACCCGAAATGGTGCTTTTGGCTCACAGACTTGCTGCAGGTTTTCCTCGTTCAGACCCTTTCATGCCACATGTAAAGTGGTGAATCACAAAGACCTGGATTAGCACAGCACTACACACAGCACCAGCACAGATGAACTTTTTTACTCCTCCTCACTGGAGATGTTTACTGGTCTCAGTGCGGTCCTGCATCGTTTATGTCTGAATTGCTGTTGATCACCTGTAGAGCAGAGCAGCACCACTCAGTTTAGTAGAACCATGAGAACCATGATTTAAAGTACATTTACATGGGTCTATAAGACATGCCTACATATGGTTTATTTGAATTAGCACTGGGAAACATCCCGTGCGTTATTTTTTCCTGAGTCCCTGTAATAAAGTGTATACTTTATGAATTAGTTTTAGGTTCCTGTATTAGAACTTACAGTGCATCCGGAAAGTATTCACAGCGCTTCACTTTTTCCACATTTTGTTACGTTACAGCCTTATTCCAAAT
>JAOXYF010000023.1:4143581-4153795 GCA_028565775.1 Sternarchorhynchus goeldii
ACAATTTGGAATAAGGGTGTAACGTAACAAAATGTGGAAAAAGTGAAGCGCTGTGAATACTTTCCGGATGCACTGTAATAATACTTCCTCATATATACTGTTACAACTTCTTCCCATTTTAAACTTATATAGTGTAGATATATAATTAAATCTTCTGTATTGGAAATTGATTAAAGATGGATTAACTGCTATATTACTTTGTCATTTACCACAGTGGTTAGGAGAAAGATTCTCAGATCTCCTCTGGTTCACAACTTGAATACCACAAGGACCTGTGAATTTGCAGGGGATTTTTTCCCCCCCTGTTAAAGAACTAGTTGTATATCTCATGAATTGAAGTCAGTGAAATAAGATGTTAGGGTTCCACTTACACGTTTCTGTATGGAAAACCACTTCGACAGAGCCGAACGGGTTCAGGGGAAAATTGAAAGCTGTTTAGATGTACAGTGTAGCTTCACGTGCGTGAGGAACTGCCAGTCCGTCGATGAAGACCTGCTATTTTAGTGCTTCACAAAATATGAGGAAAGTTGAGAATAACCTCAAATGAAAAATGTGATTCCACCCATATGATTGGAATTTTGTAGCCATTGAGCGAAAATATGTCATCAAACCTCATGAAGTGAACTGAATTTGATGAGTGAGTCGAGGAGCATTTTTTTTCCAGCAGTAGAACTTCTGTCTCATCCCATGCTAATTCACATAGACCCACTGTCCGACAGATTGGGTCCAAACAGAAGACAAGTGCATGGATTTGCCTCGTCATTAAAATAGCAATAAAACTCGTATCATGACAGGAGTGCTAAATTATTCCACACATTTTCTTTGGCATGAGTCACTGGGAGTTGGGAAGTCATTTGATTCATCCTTTTACAACCTTACTCAAATCTGACAAGGCCATTTGTATTATTTTATTTTCACTGTTTAACAATCAACGTCCTCTTGGTTCTTTCTCGCATGACACTCTGCCGTCTTGTATTCCTTGCAGGTCGGCATGGTTACGCCAGCAAGCGAAGGCTTTAATGTGAATCCAGTGCTGAACTCCATCTGATGTTCTCATGTATTTCCTAGTGAAAGAAAAAGGCACATGCAGTTTCTGAGAGTCAGCGTGTGTTTAATACTCCTGGACTCTACTCCACAGCCTCTGCTGTAGGGGAGGGTTTACAACCCAAGGCCTGGAACACCCAGAGCAATCAGCCAATGGTAGAGAAACACCACTCTGCTGGCAGCCATAAACGGCATTTACAATATGGCCACCGTCGTTATCATTGGTGTGCACTTAAACTGAAACGCTAACGCAAGGAGATGGGGAACGGGAGCGATCAGTTGGCATTTCTCCTGCTTGATGTCATATCAATAAATTTAACATCCTGTCTGAAAACAGCCAGAGTCAGAGGAAGTAAGAAACCCCCGTGGTCTAATATCGTTACACTTGTATGTTTGTCTGGGAAGTGCCATCTCTCGCCTCCCGTCTCTCGTTCATAGATATTCGCAATATTCAGACTGACTCTCCACAGCTGCTCTAACTGGAATCTGAGGATCACAGATGACTGTTTTAAACGCACAGTCAGCCATTAAGTGACACAAGGAGCCACATCACTGGGTATTTGCCAGCTTTTACACGCTGCTTTTAGTCTTTATTTGAGAGCACAAATGGCATGAAGGCTGTGGAGTTAGTCTTCAGTTTCGTGTTGGGTAAGGACTTCCCAGTGTCCTGAATAGAAGTGATGCCAGATTTGATGTCCTGTGTGACAGCCAAGAACGGAGAGACGGGTTTTGAATATTTCCGTGGATTTTGTGCTCTTCTCTGAGGGTAGGCTGGTTTATTCTACCTCTGATCGGACTTTCACTCTGTCCCTTACTTGTGTGTTTTCCTCTCTTTCCCTCTTTTCCTCTGTTGTGTCCTGCACACGCAGCTCCATCAGTGGTGGCCATCATGCATCAGGTGGGCAGGACGGTGAACAGCATCACACTGTCATGGTCCCAGCCAGACCAGCCCAATGGAGTCATTCTAGACTACGAGCTGCAGTACTATGAAAAGGTATTCACATTTTCACTTCTCTGCTCAAATGTAGGTCAAGGTGTCCTGCACTGCCCCTTAGACGGCTGGGACCACACCTCTCCTTTTTTGTCTTGAAGATGAGCTTTGAAGTCACTTTAAACTACAACAAAAGAGTCTCACAGTGTACCAGTGTCTTCCAGAACATGGCAAGGCCAAACTCCTCTGGACTGGATTAGACTGAGATGAGCTCAACTTTGTATGCCGATGTCTTCCAGAATATGGCGGAGCTGAATTCTTCTCTACTGAGGAGCCAGACTAACACAGCAGTGGTTCGGTCACTGAAGCCAGGGACTATCTACGTGTTCCAGGTACGAGCCCGTACTGTGGCAGGCTTTGGGCGCTTCAGCGGGAAAATGTACTTCCAGACCATGACCGAAGGTAAGGATCAGCACAAAGCATTCAAAGAAATACATGTCCAATTGAAATCTTTACTATTCTTCACTTCATTTTGCCACAGTTGAGACAAGATCATCTGAGATCATCCAAGTTCCATCATTAGTTCATCTGGACAGCACCAATGAACTAAAGCTTTGTCAGCAATTAGTTTTAATCGTTTGCTGCTAAACTGACAAGCTCCAGTAATGCCGTTCTAAATTGCTGCCAGTCAGTGAAATGGCACTGACTTCAGTCAGATGGAGCATGTCAATAGATCTGAGTGCCAAGAGCAGAGCCAAAAACAGCTGTCAGTGGTGCCATCCCAGCATGTTCTGTTTTCCAAAAGTGTGCATCCACACACATCACTACCCAGGGCTCTGCTGCTGAGTTCCTATGAGCTAAAATAAACGTGAAAAGTGTGAGATTTGGAACTCGTACACCACTTGTTTCCAGCTCTCATGGGCAGTGGAAAAATGTAGTGGTGTTTCTGGTACTGTTATTAAATGTAGTGGTGTTTCTGGTTATGTTATTAAATGTAGTTGTGTTTCTGGTAATGTTATTAAATGCCTGGAGCCATTGACTGGCAGATCTCTGCACGGATGTAACTGTTGACACTTTATATGCATGGCATTGACTCCGTGGAGTGTGAATTGTCCCGTTTCATGTTGCCTCTTCTATGTGTGTGTGTGTGTGTGTGTGTGTGTGTGTGTGTGTAGAGGAGTATAACTCCAGCCTTCAAGAGAAACTGCCTCTCATCGTTGGCTCTGCTGCCGCCGGCGTTGTTTTTCTCATCGCGGTCATCGTGCTCGTAATCGTATGCAATCGGTGAGCTACTTTATAGGCTTTTCGGGGAGGAAATACAAGCAGCAGAAAAACTCACAGCGATTTTGCCTGTTAATATTTCTGTGACTCGCCACAGGAGAGGCGGAGACAGGACGGAGTCAGAGTACACAGACAAGCTACAGCACTACACCAGCGGCCACGGTGAGTGTCCTCTGAGTAGCTCTCACACAACCTGCATGTCCATGGAGCTGATAATACTCAGAACAGACTTGGACCTAGCAGTGCCAGCCAGCCAGTAAGAGTACCAGGCAGGAAGAGACTGGAGTAGCACACTGGTGTATCAGTTTCTCCGTTGGTAGGGAGAAACATAAATGCATTGTCCAGAGTGAATTCAGCAGGGTTGCCAGACCTTTCACTGTGTTCTACAGACTTGATCATTTCATTCGTTAAGTCCAATGCTGGGAGAGTTTGTGAAAAGAACTGAGACGTCCTTGTAGTTAGGGAAGGGGCGGGTGGCACGTGGTTAATGAAAACTGAAGACCTTCCAAGGACGTCTGCTTTCAGCACTACATCTAATACAGTTTGTATTCAGCACTACATCAGACATGCCAGGCAAACCCGAAAAACCAGAAAAAATGCTCTCATCCTTTATGAAGCAATTCAGCAGCCTTGTGGACTGGAGCTTCACATATCAGGAGTCATAACTAGCCCTGCCCTTCTCTGATGAACATAAGGGGAGGATTTAAGAGGTGAGCATCACCAACCTGATGCTCCATGGGTTTTCCTTCTGCGTGAAAGACAAGACACAGATGTGTTATTTTCGTTTCATTACACTCACTGGATTCTAATATCTCATGATTCTAATAGCTCATGATTCTAACATCTCATTTCTGGTGAGCAATCTATCTCCGCTTGATTGGCTTAAGTAAAGTAACGCTTTATTGTGGTTTGCTAATGTTGTGCTCACACACACACACACACACACACACACACACCCCTTCCTTTGTCACTGCCATAACATTTTTCCTGTTTAGCCGTTGTGTTGAGGCAAGTAACAAGGTTGGCTGAGAAGATACTAATTATTTACTGTATTATTAGACAAGTGATAATTGTATCACCTCAAACTGTGATTAAGTGAATGCATTTATCTATGCAGATTAACCTTAAATTTATCTAGCAGCACCAGTTTTTGGCTCCGACTCGTGTTCGTGTATGGATTAAAGCTCCGCCTCTTCTTCCCAAGTGTCACCAGGAATGAAGATCTACATAGATCCTTTTACTTACGAAGATCCCAATGAAGCAGTGCGTGAGTTCGCCAAAGAGATAGACGTGTCCTGCGTGAAGATCGAACAAGTTATTGGCGCGGGTAAGCACAAGCATCTCTGCTTCCTTTACAGAACTGTTGGCACCGGCGTTTCAAGTCGGGTTCGATAAAAGCCTTTTGGGACGGGGACTGTATATGAAGTTTGTACTAGTGTAAGCCCCTGACTCTGTGCCAGGCGAGTTTGGGGAGGTGTGCAGTGGAAGCCTGCGTATGCCTGGGAAGAGAGAGATCCTGGTCGCCATTAAGACACTGAAGTCAGGCTACACGGAGAAGCAGAGGCGGGACTTCCTGAGCGAGGCCAGCATCATGGGCCAGTTCGACCACCCCAACATCATCCACCTGGAAGGGGTGATGACGAAGAGCAGCCCCGTCATGATCATCACAGAGTTCATGGAGAACGGCTCGCTGGACTCCTTCCTGAGGGTGGGTTTGAAACACACGTCTCATTCTGGTCCATTGTCACTTTATTTACATTCATTTTTAGACAGTCTGTTCAGAAAAGCCCTTGTCTTTGGATTCTTTGTAAGTCCACCTGAGTGCAGACCCAAGCATCAGATCTGTTTCTATTTCCCCATTTGGACAAAAGTCGGCAGCAAAGAAAAGGATAGAAGTATAGTGGTTGCTAACCATGAATGCTTCCAGCGTGCTTTCTGTCTCGCTTCCAACACCGCGCGAAGCCCCTCGTCCCTCTGCATCCCTCCAGACGTCCTGCCGTCCCTGCAGTCTGGGACCAGCTGTGTCTGGCTGGAGGCACAGCTGGACGAGGGGCCATTCTGGGAGCAGATGTAAGGCTGCTGGGCTCCAGTAACATAGCTTAGGGAGGTGTTCCACTGTACAGGAGGGGCAAACAGCCAGAGAGAGAGAGAGAGAGCTGCTGCAGGCTTACTTTAAAAGAGAAAAGAAAGAAAACAAAAACAGAAAATCTAGAGAAAAGCAGAAGACCCACCGAGGTTTCCTGCTGTGCGTATTTTCAGCAAAACGATGGGCAGTTTACGGTGATCCAGCTGGTGGGGCTGCTGCGTGGCATCGCCTCGGGGATGAAATACCTGGGCGACATGAACTACGTGCACCGCGACCTGGCCGCCCGCAACATCCTGGTCAACAGCAACCTGGTGTGCAAGGTGTCCGACTTTGGGCTCTCGCGCTTCCTGGAGGACGACGCGTCCGACCCAACCTACACCAGCGCCCTGGTGAGTGGGTGGGGCTCATCCTTGGTTGGTTGATATTAGTTCACGGGCTGTACGTTTGTACAGATGTGCTGCGTCACAGAACACATCAGAACTGTCCTTCCTCTCAGTGTTGTAACTGGAAGAAAAGCCCAGATGCAGCCTTTTTTTTCATGCTTCCCTGCTCTTAGTTAGCTCAGCCTGTGAAATGTAGCTTCTTCCGTTTTCATTCTCAGGGAGGGAAGATTCCTATCCGATGGACTGCCCCAGAGGCCATCCAGTACAGGAAGTTCACGTCCTCCAGTGACGTGTGGAGCTACGGCATCGTCATGTGGGAGGTCATGTCCTATGGAGAGAGGCCATACTGGGACATGACCAATCAGGACGTAGGACATTTTGGGGATATTTGCTTATAAGTATAATTTAGAATAGAGGTTCCCAAATCTGGACCTTAACATCTACTGCTATGCAAAGTTTAGATCCAAACTTAATCAGCCTGAGCACATCTGGCTCTAATGTTAAGACACTGCTGATTAATTAGGTGAAGTGTGTTACGTTACGTCTGAAATTAATTTTTGACTAGATCTCGAGGAATTGGGGCTCCTTGGTCTAAAGTGTTGTGTTGCTTACATACAGAGACCCCTAGTGGATAAAATGAGTGTAACAAATCAGCCTTACATTATGGTTTGGTTAAATGCATGAGACTAGTTTAATTTGAGACTGGTTTAATTTGAGACTGGTTTAATTTGAGACTAAGTTTATTTAGTTCTCTAGTTTATTAAAAAATAATAAGTGTCCAGTGAAATAGTGTGTTTCTGCGTTATTTTCCTCATCGCTACAAGTGATTTAATCTGTCTTAATCCTTCCAGGTGATCAATGCCATAGAGCAGGATTACAGGTTGCCCCCCCCTATGGATTGTCCAAATCCGTTACACCAGCTGATGCTAGACTGCTGGCAGAAGGACAGAAACAATCGGCCTAAATTTGGCCAGATTGTGAACACTCTGGATAAAATGATCCGCAACCCCAGCAGCCTGAAGGTCACCACCCCGCTCTCCTCAGGGTGAGATACCACAGCCTGGTGAAGTGATAGAGTTTAACCTATAGCACATGGCCGTGGGAGATAAAGAGGGAAACAGTATTTTTATATTTACTGACTGCTGCAGAAATGATGGATGTCCAGTGTGTATTAACCACAGTACACCTCTGGTTTTACACCACGATCACAAGCAGTCGGGAGCAGTAACATCTTTCATAGATGCGACTTTGTTTACGTCTGATGCTGGAAATCATCCCTGTATGTTGTTTTGCACGTCCTTGCTGCTGATGCTGTGTGTGTGTGGGTGTTTGTGTGTGTTTGTGTGTGTTTATCTGTGTGTTTATGTGTGTGTGTGTGTGGGCTCGCTGTAGCATGCACCTACCTCTCTTGGACCGCAGTGCTCCGGACTTCTCCAGCTTTGGCAGTGTGGGTGAGTGGCTGGATGCTATCAAAATGGGCCAGTACAGGGAGAACTTTGCCAACGAGGACTTCAGCTCCTTCGACGCCGTTTCCCAGATGACTCTAGAGTATGTTTCTTCACCCCGTAGTCCTTTTGCCTGTGATTAATCATCTTGAATTCCTCATTATCAGCTGGGTTTGATAATATGATGTTTTATCATTATCACAATAAATTGTGTCTTAATATGCATTCTTAGCAAATCATGGGTGGTGTCAATACTGCAAAAGAAAATTATGATCAAGTGCATAATTCATTAAAAAAAAATTATTATGCACCTGTAAATAACAATCAGGGTAGTGTCAGCCCAGAGCTGATTGGATATTAGCACATAAAGACAATGTAGTAGTTTATTTAATTTGCTTTTATTTATTGGCCTAATTACAGTTTTTTCTCCTATTCACTCCTTAAATATTTTATTTATGTAAACATTTAAAAAATACAAACATAATTTCACTTATTTTTGAATGTCCTCTGTAGGTGTCACCTGCGTGCTTGCTTCATCTGCTCTTCCAGGCTGTGTGCCGTGTCCTGAACTGGTTCTCCTTTCTCCTCACAGTGACATCTTAAGAGTGGGAGTCAATCTGGCCGGCCACCAGAAGAAGATCCTCAATAGCGTGCAGGTGATGCGAGCGCAGATGAACCAAATCCAGTCGGTGGAGGTCTGACCTACGAGTCGGACGGCTCGTGCCGGGGCTCACTGGGGCCGCTCTTCCCCTTGGACTGACTCCCTCCTCCGCCAGCCCCGGCTTCACAGCTCAGCGTTAGCCCGTCCCCACTGGGGAAGGTCCCTGCTGGGGAAGGCCCCCCCTGCGAGGCAGGGTCCCCACTGTGGGGGCCTACCACGCACCACTGCCCCCAGTGGAACCCCCAGCAGGTGGGATGCAGCAGGCCCCGTGTCCTGCTGACACTGGCGTCAGCCCGCGGACCCTTTTCACTGTCATGTACCGCGGTACGTCGATGATGGTGGTGATGATTATAATGACAGCAGGGGTCAAACAGTTCTGCGCTTATTATGACCAGCACCACTAGCATTTTAAGTTTTGATCCATAACTCAAGGAATCTGTACCGATGGAGTGCAAGGCTGCCCTTTAGAAGGGCAATAAGTAAAACTGGAGCTGTCTTCTGAAGCTGTGCGGATCTTCCGCTGAGAGCTTCGTTTGTGATGAGGAAAACTCTTATATCAACACAGCAGAGAGCGGAGGGAGCGATGTCGGCTTGGTTTGGAGTCTGAAATGGACCGGAGGCTAGAGGGGGAAAATCCTCTAGTACTTCTGTTCCTGCCATATGGTAAGGAAAGAATCCATGTGGCAGCCCGTTCCCAAGAGGACTGTTGTAGAATTCATGCTATTTGGAAATTAGTAATGAACACAGACTTGGAACATTATTTTTAATGAATATCGTGGTGAATAATTTTTTTTTCATGCTTTTGGTATGTATTTATTTATTTTGTACATTTCGACATACATCCTCATGAACTGTGCAGCCATCTTTCTCTGACGGCGTATCCCACGCTCCCGTGTCATGCACACATATCAAAGGAACTCCACTTCCTGAATGCCGTTCGAGCTGCCAGGGTCGGTGTGGATGAGATGCACGTTGCTTCCATTCTCGATGTTTATACAGGACACGCACCTTAGTGAAAAACTAAATGTTGCCAGGACGTTTGAATGAGATGCCATGTTTTAAAAGACTTGACTGTTCTTTATCGCTTCTCCCCCTCCTCTCGTGTGTGTGTGTGTGTGTGTGTGTGTGCATGCGTGTGTGTGTGTGTGTGTACTGCATTTCCACTGCATGTGGAGTAGTTCTGCTTCTTGGAAGGTGCAGCGAGGTGTGTACTGTCTGGTGGGCTCAAAGCAGGAATAGCCTCAAGGGGGGCAGGACCTAGAGACACTTCACAGGACACTCTGATCAGTCTACCTTTTATACATGTTGTTTATAATTGTTGTTCATAATCAATTAAACAATGTGATTTTTAATATAACATGTACATTACCAGGTATAGGATAAAACAGTTAAGATGCGTTTTTAGAAGTGTGTCAAAGTCTTTATGGCAGTATTAGCATGACATGGTCATAATTATTTGAAAACCATCCTCAACCTTACATCTTTGTTCTGGATTTAGCTTTGGACTAGTCTTAATTTCTTGATTTCTGCATTCATATCTGCCTGTGGTAAAAATTCATTGTGGAACTGAATGGAGCAGTCAGTCTGTTTTGATGCCCCATGCACTCCTGACCTACTTCTTCCATCTCTATTGGACTGTTGAGCCAGACCTCTGACTGGAGGTATTTTCCAGCATATATTTCCTTCCCAAACATGGGTGTGGCCAGCCATCCATCAGTATCAACGTGATCTAGTCACTTGAAATTCAGTGCTGTAGTTGAAGAGGTACATGTTTTTTCATAAAACTCTTGTAAAGTACTCTACACCAGATTCTGTGTGGATTTAGGAAGAACTTAAAGACAGATGTTCTAAATACTGCACATAACTAACCCAACCGTAGTCGTTTACACTGTGACGGTCACGTGTCACCCTTGATCTGAATGTGCTTCCTTTTACACAGTAAAGCCAGTCTTCCATTCCTCACCAGTTCTCCCTCACGTCTGGCTTTCTTTTGTTCTTTGTTTGGTTACAGAGTTCAACACAACAATGTGTACATCATTTTACCAGACCTTTTTTCTTTTATCTTTCTAAGGGGCAGCGATGGTGAGAATGTGGTCTGTGAGCATCCCTCTCACGTGAGAATGTGGTCTGTGAGCATCCCTCTCACGTGAGAATGTGGTCTGTGAGCATCCCTCTCACGTGAGAATGTGGTCTGTGAGCATCCCTCTCACGTGAGAATGTGGTCTGTGAGCATCCCTCTCACGTGAGAATGTGGTCTGTGAGCATCCCTCTCACGTGAGAATGTGGTCTGTGAGCATCCCTCTCACGTGAGAATGTGGTCTGTGAGCATCCCTCTCACGTGAGAATGTGGTCTGTGAGCATCCCTCTCACGTGAGAATGTGGT
>JAOXYF010000023.1:4155972-4175133 GCA_028565775.1 Sternarchorhynchus goeldii
AGAGAGAGAGAGAGAGAGAGAGACAGAGAGAGAGAGAGAGAGAGAGACAGAGAGAGAGAGAGAGAGAGAGAGAGAGACTGACTGCAGATTCTCGAAAGCCATCTGAGTGGGACCCTACAAGAACTTGGCCAAGAACGTTTTTGAATACCAATGTATGCCTCTACCAAGTGGTGCTGTAACAACTTCCTTCTGGCACCAACCAGTGAGAGACAGGCCAGAGAGTCAGAGAGACATACAGGCAAAGAAGCAATCAGAGAGGGCAGTTGTGGGCAATTAAACCACTACAGACCAACCCCTAAGGGCCACTGCTACAAAGGGGCCATGGTACTGAACGTCTGCTTCGCCTGTGTTGCACTTCTGAGTAGTGTACTAGTCTTTCAACATACAAACTCCATCAAACAACGTCAACGTGCAGCTGCCATGAAGCTTATTAACTTATTTTTATATGACAGGAACCAACAAGCAGGCGTAGCCTCAATAAAGACAACGTCACGATGTAGATGATGAAAGACAGAGGTCCGTCAACTGAAGTACCACCTTGACTTCACCTGTTCTTTACAGATAGGACTAGATTTGTGACTCATCTAGACGTAAGTGTTGTATCAATGCAATGCTTGGTAAAAGATGATGAGAACAATGAATCATCCCACAAAAAACACAACATATAATAATTGAATGAATTTATTGGACACAATTATTTGCATATAAACCACTTTAGATACTAATGAATTACTCCATAAAAGTTTGGCTTATATTTATTACTAATTATAGTTTAGCTGGGAATCGTTATTCATGCTTATCATTATACCTGTGTAGTTTGTGAATGCATTTCTGCTGACAGGTGCTCTTTTTGAGAATGTGCTCACCCTGCTTCCTCCTGCATGGCCACTCCTTTCATTCAGTCAGCCGGGGGAAGGCCATCTTGGGTTTCCCATCTTGATCAGGTTCCTGGAGGCAGGATCCAGGCTGGATAGCCTCCCGGATCCACCCCTTCTGGGCCAGACTCAACCAGGACAGATGGCTCCACATAATAACACAAGTCCCTCGCCCGACGCTGCACAGCCAAGAGGCGCGACAGCTGCCCTGCTGTCTTGGGACGCATCACTATTCTTAGACTTTTAGAGGGTGAGGCGGCATGGGTGGCATGGCAGCCGTGTTGCCCTCTTCTCCCCTGGCGCTTCGAGGGCAGCTGGCTAAAGCAGTGTACAGCAGCACGCTGCTATTGACATTTATCATTTATTCAGACATCAGATTTTAATTGCATATGGGAGTCAGTGTGGCTCGTCCCACACCACTGGCTGGTCCCACTGGGAAGATCCCGTATTTATCCCTCATCCGCTAATGAAAATGGCATTTCATCTTTTGCTGAAAGACTGGACATGGAAGGAAGGAATTTTCTGTTAATGTAATTGCCAAAATCATTATTTGTTGTTGTTTTTTTTCTTTTTCTGAATTTTTTTGTCTTACAAACTGTAATAGATGGACCTTTTAGTGATTTCTGTGCTGAATTCTAACTATTTTTAGAATTTATCTATGTTTTTAACACACAGAAAGCCATTACATCTTGCAGTAATTATATATCATCCATTTATAGATAAGGCTGGTGCATTTTTACACAAAAAATGTTCAATCGCACTTCTAAAATGTACAATGTATGATGTAACCCTTATGCCTGTATTTGGCCTCAGGAACATCTCTCCACTGTCCAGCAGTAGACTGCCAACATAAAGGAGCTTTTGTTGGTATAGGTTTTTCATGCTAATAACATACTGTAATAATACATGATACATAATACATTAGCATGCAAAATATATAACAAACAAGTATGTTTTGGCAGAAAAGAAAATAATTGTTGATTGGTGTTGTAATCTGTAAATACTAAGGCTAGATTAAGAGTATTGTGCATTGGTCTGTGATTCACTGTTTTTCGGTATATGTGATAGTTAGTGGGAATGCATCTGTGATGTCAACATGTGTTCCACTGGGCTGGGGATTTACAGAGACACAGGAGTGAACACGACACTCGACCGCAGCGAGATGGAAACGAAGCAGAGCTGGAGTGACAACAAGGAGCAGCCAATGTCATGAGAAAGCAGCGTGTGAGAGGTAGCACCTGAGCTTTGTGTTGTCTGAAATGTTCTCTCAGTGCTTGCTGTAATGTTCACGGCTCATGGTTATGCACTTGGACGGTATAAATAGCAATAATTGTGACTGTCGCTCATTGGTATGAGGTTTCGGGAAATGCATAATTTACATACCTACACGCTATTTTTGATTTGTGTTGCATTCAAAAGAAAGGTCTACCCCTGTGAAGCTCACAGTCAGTGTCTCGCTTGTTCACCATCTCGTTCTTTCAGGGCAGCGCTGTACAGACGGCTCTGCCTTCGTGCACATCGCCATGGAAATGGAGCTGGAATTTGCATTCACACGCTGACTGAAAAGTAGCATGGGCGTGAGAAGAGAAGACAAGCTGAGTGTTAGTGTGTGTGTGTGATCACCACTTCAAGGCAACTGTTTGTTCCAGGATATCACAGTTCTTTAAATGGGACTCCAGGCAGCAAAGGATTGAATCTGTTGTAGCGGGAATACTGTGCGCACTGAACAACAAGCGCACGGACCAAATGTGGACGCATCTATACAACGAGCTGAAGATTTAGATTTAGACTTTGCCCCTTCATAAGGCATCTGAACAGACTGTGGGTTTACCCAGCCGACAAGCACCTCCCCTTTTGTCACATTCTCCCTCCCGCCCAACCCCCTTTCACGCCCCCGGCATTTCCTGTTCTGTGGTTTGCTCGTTTCTATTTACCTCTCCGCTAATCCCCGGCGTGTCTCTGGCGCTCTCTCTCTCTCTCTCTCATCTTCCCTGCTCACAGCCAGCGCGCTGCCACACGATCCACGCTGCCTGCTACATGATCTCTTGGAAAGTACCCTCGCACATCTCCGTTGCTGTTCGATTCCGGAGCTTTTGTAGACTGTGATCTAACAGAATGGATGTGATGCCTTTGCAACGACCCTGACTCCTCGCTCTCCCTCATGCTCTCCCTTCCCCTCTCCTCATCTCCCACCCCCTGACCCTTCCCCAGTTCCATCCTGATCCTTTCCCCCCTTCTAACCCTCCCTTCTATAGTCCCCCATTCTCCCATTCCCTTCTCTCCCTCTCGACGATGTTCTCATGTGTTCGCTGTCTTCAGTCTTTCCTTGCCTTGTTCTCCATCACCTTAGTTACTTTGGGGCAAAACTGCCCACCCAGCTGTCTGTGCCCAGACCCTCACACAGTGGACTGCGCCGGTCAAGGGCTCACCCGTCTGCCAGACTCTGTCCCTCTGGGTGTACGGAAGCTCCTTCTCTCTGACAACGGAATTCTTTGGATCCCCTCTGATTTCTTAATTGTCTACAGTGATCTTGTATACCTGGACCTGAGGAACAACTCCCTTACCAGGCTGGAGCCAGGGACACTGCCCACCTTCTCCAGGCTTGTCTACTTAGACCTGAGGAACAACAACCTGACTGACATTCCCTCGGGGACTTTTGGAGAATCCCAGAGCTTGATCAAGCTTCGTTTGGGCAACAATCCCTATCTGAGCATGCTCAGTCAGGGTGCCTTAGCAGGCCTTACCTCCTTGCGGGAACTGGAACTGGAGAGGAATGGCCTCTCCATCCTGGATGTTGGGATGTTGAGACAGCTGCCTTCCTTGCGAGTAATACGTCTGGAAGGGAACCCCTGGGTGTGCAACTGTAGGTTTACAAAACTCTTTTTCTGGCTGATGGAGAATCGTCACAAGCTCCCAAATGGTAAGCTGCTTAAAACCACTTTTTTTTTTCTTGAGTGCATGCTTTTCTCTTTCTGGATGATCTGCATATGAACATGCCATGCCTTTGCACCTGTCTACAACAATACTTTGGTTTGTTAGGCCTCGTACACCAAATAACGGTTGCCCTTTTACCTCACAAAAATCTTCATATAGCATCCTCTGTTAATATTGTGTTTACTTCTGGCTGCTTAGTAGAAATGATCACATGACATTAGTTACCAGAAGAAGATGGACTGCTTCACGTTCACACACTGTCAAAGTGGTATACTATTGGTTGGTGTAGAGTTCTGTGTAACAGTGCTGCCTTTCCCATGGGGGACTGGGATTCAATCCCCCATCTGGACAATGCACAACACTTTACTAGTAATACCAAAACCGTGGGCAGGACTCCTAACACTGCTTACACACTCCTAACACTCCTAACACTTACACACTCGCCTACCTCTGTTACATTGAAAATGTCAATCACTCTGGATAAGAGCGTCTGCCAAACATGTAAATGTATTATATTTGAATAATGCTGACTGTATTTCTGCTGAAAGCCTTTACATTTGTGACATTGCATACCGTCCAAGTGCCTAGAAGCCAAATAAATAATGTATGAGAAAGTTGTAAGACTAAGACAACAGAGCCAGCACTAGGGGCAATCTCAACAATATGTTAAGTTTTCGGCTATTTGCATTATTTATGTTGACACATGACTGTTGACACATGACTGTTTTTGTGTTACATCTTCAAGTTCTTCTCTTTTCTTGTGATTTATCACTTTATAAGTGGAAGATACGGGATTGGCTGAACCTGAAGCCACTGTCAGTAGACATGGCACAGTTCACTAGGTCATTGATCACTAGTTCCACAATGTAAGGTCAAACAGTATCAGGTTCAAACTGTAGGTTCGTGGTCTTCAGGTTTCTCAAGGCTGACCTGGACACAGGCTTTCTGTAAGTAAACGAAGGACAAACTTCATTCAACATCTATCCCCTCCACTCACCGCTCTGTTCTGCTTCATAGATACATTGTTTACATCTGTATAATTCAGTTGGGGTCAAATATAATTTTTTTTTTTTTTACTTGAATCCATTCACAATGTTTTAGGAGTGTAATCAAAACCCAAGGGTTGTGTTTCCTAATTCTAAGGCTAATTAATAAAGTTGAAAAAAACAGGGGAAACACTGTAGATTTGGAAATATTATAGAATCACCCTTATAATGTGATGTTTACAAACATACTTACAAAATTAAACTAGTGTCATTTGCAGTACTTGGTTATTAAACTGAAGGACCAGCTCAGATGGGTCAGTTCATGAGAGCCACCCAAATCTGAAATAAACATTATTAAATGAATGAAACCAAATCAAATTAACTTAAAGGTTGATGACCCTACATGCACAGGGGTCAAAGGTGACCACATGGCATCCATAATTCAATGCAACGCTGAATGTGATACTGATGACAAAGTACTTGTAATACACTATAGATGCTCTGCACCAGGTAACATGAACTCTGCTCTCCAGAAAAGCCAAGAATTAACTGGACTTTCACTGATAATGTGCCATATTTGTGCAGTGCAGAGGTATCGAGCAAAGCAACGAGTAAACCAGACATGGCTGGGGTCCTGCTGGTACTGTTTGAACCAGCCCAGGCTTTAAATGGGACCGGTTGGTTGTTTGTGTACCTCCTAGTTATGTTACTGCATTCAACAATTACTCACAAAATTGTGGCGATGTATCTGTTTAATGTCCTAAAAAAATAGTTTTTTTGTATTCAAAAGGTGCATCAACAAAACCAATCATATTAAACTATGAGCAAAGAGACAGTAACATCATGGCATACAAATTTATATGTAGCCAAACATATATATCTTATGTTAAACAAAGCAGTTTATCTTCTAGATACAACAGCAAAACATTAATAATATGCACACACACCTACAAACACATCACATACATGCATATATGCACACACCCATATATACAGTATAAAACGTCCCGAGAAACATCCTGTTTCTTTGGAAGCCTTGTGTACTTCACAGTTGTAAATATCTCTACTGTTTTACTGTTTTTACACTGCAGTTGTACACTTACCTGGAATAGTTTTATTGCACCTTAAACATGGTTCATATTGTGGGTAATACATTAATTATTCTATATTTGGTAAAAGTCTTTACATGCATATAAGTTTGCCTGTGTGTGCATGTAATTTTTGTGGATTTGTGTATGTGTGTGTGTTGGGGGGGTGGGGGGTAAAACACATCAGTCTGGCATGCTGGAAGTCTGGATGAGGTTCTGAGACTGGGAGCAAGGCCAGGTGAGACACACAACAAAGGATGGTGTGGTCACTCTATCCCTAAGTGATGTGAGAAAGCCCTTCTGGTTACACTGACATACCAGCCCTCACCACCATATACATGCTTGATGATGATGATGTCAGCTGACTTGCAAATGCAGTGGCATTCACTTCATTACAGGAAAGACTTATGAGAATTCATGCAGATGCTATTGTTCCCATTATTATGTTTATAGTAATTGTTGTTTTTTTGTAATCCTAGGATTGCCTGCATATAATCAGTCTATTTAAGAAATGACTTATTACTCTACAGATAAAAAGATTAAAATACTGATATTTATGGTATTGGTGTGTATATACAGATATATACAGACAACATCTCATCCCCACTAAATCCCCACAAAAATGTTTAACATGACTAACATAACTGAGAAGAGTGAGCCTGTTTCTAGAATATCGTCCTAAAACATCCTAAAATCATAATTTTGATGTATTTCTGCACCAAATTCAGTTTGGTTTAGAGTAGATAGGATTAATTAGAGTGACACTGTGCTGTCTGAGGTCTGGCCATGTAAATGTATTGCGTAGGAGATGTTCCACTTTAAATGTATTGTCTGGCATCTGATGACCATGCCACTGAAAGCAAATTAGAAGGTTCTTTCCATGAAAAGAGAAAACAAACAAGACTTAACAATAAAACAATACCCTCGAAGAGAGCAAAACGGGAAACCAGAGAGATTTCCATTCTACATCTCACAGTTATGTAACAGGCTTCATCGCAGGAGCCGATTCTCGGTTGTGCTGTTAAAATATTTTGAAATGACGCTTGTTATTGCAATGCAATAATAATGCACTGATTCGTTTGGAGTCTCACACAGTATGAAACAGACTGTCAGCACCGCAGGTGACCTCAGCAAACACTGCACTGCATTTCTCCCTATCAGAATGAAGCAGATGGGGATTTGTTAGCAGGTAGCGCAAACTCTCTCCATCGGCGGTAGATGCAGCTGACGTTAGCCATCGGCGCAGCAGGGCTGCTTTTCACCTGATCTCCCGACAGTCACGTCAGAGCCCACAAGTGTTCAGTACACTGTGCTTCATCTCCAGCCAAGCTGAAGCAACATGCATTTGGCCTTGTTCCAGGGTTTGCACTGTCTGTCAGAACGTCACTGGACTGTGATGATATTGAAAAGGGCAGAAAGTTTCTGGTTATGAACACCCACAAAGTACACCGTGTTCAATTCAGTACCTGTGTATTAGTGGCAAAATAGTCCATCAGCTTGCACTGTCTTGTTCTGTTCTTGCTCTAGTTAAAACTTGAAGCTTTGTACAATTCTTGACACCTTAAATGACCAGTATCCACCATCGCCATGATCTCTTAAGTAAATGTATAGTTTGGGACAGCCCACTTCTGACTCCTTCAGTAACATACACATAAGATATTCTTTAAATCTCAGGCATTGAGTGACATTATAGCAACATTTGCTTCTCGCTGGGAAAGTGGGTCTTATGAGAAAAAAACCCCATTTCTTTGCACATTTGAAGATTCAAAACTAGCTATAATCAGGCCAAATCCAGGTTGGATTGCACAGATAACCATTCAGTTTTCCTAATTCAGTGATGATACATAAATTGCTTTGCCTTGTTCTTCCTAACAAATTGTTGAGATTATCTTCACAGAAATTGGACATGAGTATATACATACAAAAGTCACTGTATCATTGTGAAACAAAATAGCTGTCTAGCAACAACAAAACAATTTAATGATTTTCCCATGTTTCTCTATTTTTTTCTTCACCTTTTTCCTCTTTCTGTTTTCATTCTGAATTTGAAATCGCATGTTAACATTCAGGTCATGTGAGTGCCTCGTGCCCCATTGTGTGGAGCTGTGCGGCTGTGTCTCAGCGTGACCTTTCTCCTCTTCCCTGCAGGCCTGGAAGACGTGGAATGCCTGCTCCCGGTGAACGGTCAGCGGGTCTCTCTGAGCATGCTCTCTGAGAACAGCTTCCGAGAGTGTCTGGGCATACTCTCCCTTAAGGACTTGCTTGTCGTCATGTTCTCTGGCATCGTCATATTGGTGATCTCCATTGTTACCAGCTTCATCATAGCCTCGATTATCAGCTTCATACAGCAGCAGAAGATGAAAGCAGCATCCGAGGAGGATGGGTTGGAGTGAGGGCGTGACCGTGTGATCGCAAGGTTGACCTCCACCCCGCTGGTTTATTGTACCACACCTCACTATGGGTGGAGGGCCATGTTTGCACCATCAAATACCCCATTTTGCCCCTTAATGACTGAGGTGAGGCTGAATTAGCTGCCACACATTGTGCATCTCCCATCCAAGTATGATGCTCGACATGATATTGAAGCACTTTTATACTTGAAGACAAATTACTGAACCACGCCTTAAGACATGACCTGTTCAAGATACTCCAGTTCATAACATTACTCTGGTCTGGACCACTTTATCCAGGCTAATGGTACTGAGCATAACATGTTAGCACATATTTTTATGTAACTGTGCAAGGTAATGAATATTTTGTATGCTATTTTTGTTCATGTTAGAATGAATCTCACTAAAAATGGGTGAGATTAACATACTTGCACTTTAAATGAGAACTGATATATTGCACATAACCCCAGTGAGCCATAAAGTAGAGGGTATTATAAATCATAAGTACTCATATCACCAAAGAACTCCATAAAATTAGCATCTTCCTACAAATTCTGGGGTGGGGATGGGGCCATGTTATGCATATCAGTGGGTAGACTGTCAATAATTTATTGGTAGAAAATAAACATTACTGATATATAATATATAAAATCACACATATTGTAACAACTGTGAATAGAAAGATAACTGATCATTATGACTTTTTCACTTTTATCTTGTTACATTTCTTTCCTTTTTTACTTTGAGAAATAATTAAATAAACAGTAACACCAAAGTGTTAAACAATGTAAGTGTTTGGCTCATTTTACAGTAAACAACAGCAAACAAACAAAGCAAAACAAACCCGTGGTCTTCATACAGTTACAGTCAGCATTTTGTTGAGCATAATTTGTAAGTAAACAAATCAAGTAAATTCATTCAGATGTTTTGAATTTATTGTTCTTCCCTACAAAAAATTGTAAACACATAAAAAGTGGAAATCTAAGATTCCATGGTTTTGATTGTTGCATTTTGTAACTGCAACTATAAGAGATACAGCTCCTTCCTTTTTTTAAAAAAAAAGGGTTTTTGTCTTTCTGAAATCCTTGCAGTTAAATAATGTCATTCATAGGTATCTTCCTGATTTGGAGCCATGTACTGTTTTCTAGAATATAGCTCTGCAGGTGATATGAAAAGTGACAACTGATCCCATGTGAGCCAACAGATGCTTTACCTCCATGTGTTTCAATCCCCCTGAAAGAGGCTCGGTGTGTTTTCAAGCTGCAAAGGAAACATAAGAAGGAAAGCATCTGGTTTTTTGCTCTTTAAACTGTTCTAGGTTCTATGTTGCCTTCCTTATTAGAGTCAAACATGCTCAGAATTTATACTGTTTGATCAAATCATTTCTGATGCTCAAATTGCAAAGTTTGCCATAGTAAAATTATTATCAGAAATTATACCCAAAGAAATCAAAGCCATGACAATTATGAGATGTTCTGCAACTATTGGTAGGGCAGTTAGTCTAACCGAAGCCGAATATGTTTGGAGAGAAGACACTGGAGGTGTATGTTTGCAGAGTGTGGGAGGAATTCTCTCCCAGCACATGGTAGTGCAGCAGTAGCTATCTGGCTCCACATCTTTGATCAAAAACAGGTTGAATTTCTGACACATTTGTTTTATGTTTGGTGTCTCACGTTATTCACCACCTCATTACTATAATTCGTAAAAATAAATGTGATTACTGTATTATTAGATCATTCGTGTTACTGTCATCATTATTATAACGCATCGTTCAATCTGGTGCTAAAAAAGACTGTCATATGCATTTGAATGAAAATGTCATCATCTCAAATCTCAGCATGTAAAAACATTAAATAACCTGTAAAAGTGGATGAATATTACAGTAGTGTGGAGATGGAAGTCCCTTACGGAGTCCCAGTGGATGGGAGATGGTCCCTCCAAACTAACCCAGCAGCACACCATTAGAGCATTAGAACATCACGAAGCAAACAATGTACAAACATCTGTAGTCAAAGACAGGTGTGGGCTGCCTTGTACACCCCACAGATGGGAGGGTGTTCTGAAAATTATTCATGTTATGGTAACCCCCTCTGCCCCCACCCTTCCAGTCCTTTTAAGAAGGCAGCAGAATGAGACATCTACCAGTGTGAGGATTTTCACCGGCCAAAAATCTTCTGGTCGCCATAGTTACATGGCTACTGCCCAGCGTGCTTGAAGATCTGCATTGTCATGAGTGTCAGGCTGCGTTCACACCACCCCAGACTGGAGCTGCAGGGACTGTCATGGCTGCACTGCACACACAGCACAGAGACTTTCATATATGATTGTATTTTATTTGGTAGTGGACATATATCTTCATTATTGTTTAATATATGCCTACCATGCTATTGTCATTTATATGCCATTGCAGTACATAGGTACCTTTAATCTGCACTGAAATACATTTAGTGCGAATCTAATTTCTGTGCCTGGGGGTCATTAATTGTTTACTTCCAGAGAGTAATTCTATCATGTAATTATATTTCATTATTTAATTTATATTATTGCATTCATTCAAAGCAGTATATCTGTTAATGACTCAAAATAATACAGTGGCATATTATTATTATTGATTATATGTTGTTATTAAAAACCCTGTGTAGTTCTGGGTGAATGCAGGGTCAACCAAGCGCCTGCCAGGACCTGCCTAACTGGACAGCAGTGAAGATTATTGTATCAGTACGACTCAGGACACAGATCCCCCAGCACTGTCCTCATTATCTAGGCTGCACCCTGGGTGTGCAACCCAGATCCCAGAGAACAACAAGCAGCGTGACCCGGCTTCCTGTGTGCCTCTACAGTTACTGACACCCAAGCTGCTTGCCTTACACATGTGGGAAAGCTCCACCCTATTTGGTGCTAATTACTCAAAGCCAAATGCACCCACACATCCATTCATGCTTTAGCCTCCCCTCACCCCCCCACCCCCCCATACACACCCCATTTACACTGGAAAAAAATATATGCCAGAGAATACACTGCAACAGGATATCTACAGTACAACTGGGATCATGTCAGATTGAATTATTTTAAGAATTCTATCCATACCTCATTACAAAATCAAAAGAACATGCATACATTTTTAATGATGTATTGTATACCAAAACCACAAGATTGCTTAATTTTAAATAATAATTTATTTGTAATAATGTGTGATATTCCAAACAGGTCAACCCCTCAAAATGTATCACTTCTGTTATAATTCGAGTGTCATACACATAGACGTACACATACAAAGAGAGATAGTTGGATGTAAAGATACCAGATAAAAAGAGAGAGAGAGAGAAGAGCTGTCTTCCTCTTCTGTCCAGATGTGGGGGTTCGTAGGAACATAAGATGAGCAGATGCTCACCTTCTGCAGGCCCACCGTGGATTATGGAGCTGCACATCACCAGCCAAGAAGTGTGAAGCTTCACATCTGCTGGGATTATTGATATTCTGTGTGCTATTCAAAAGCACAGCCAATTTCTTCTCTCGGACACATGACAAATGTAGTCAGGCGTAATGGCTATGGTTACCCCAGAAATGTGTGGTGTGACAGCAGTGCCCCCAGGAGGCCTGGTGTGGTTAGGGGATTACACTGCCAGATCTGAGTAAATTATAGTGCATTACACAGTTTTAGATCTTTAGATCTTATGATGTGAGATGTCGTGTCATAATTACGTAATTAGACCTGCAGACTCAGCACATGGTAAAGTCTGGAACACAAGTCATTACTGAAGGCTGGTGTTGGCATTATAGATGCAAACGAGAAACAATCTAAAGGTGATGACAGGCAATAGCAGTTTCTGTAAACAAAATATCGGGTTTTTACAGTATTTTAAATATATTTCATTACTTGCACTATGTTCATAGTGTACCGCTGAAAAAGACACAGTAGATTTCATGCTTAACTCTAAACATTTCACAATGATTGTAGACTACTTAGAAGAAATGTCAACCCCAGACCAGAATAGCCTGAGGGCTCTATAAATGTCTCACTGTTTGTGTGTGTGTGTGTGTGTGTGTGTGTGTGTGTGTGTGTGTGTGTGCACATGCATGTTTTGCTCACAGATTACTATGTAGCACAGAAGTACTACATCATTAACCATACTGCCTGTTTGCCTAATATTAAATATTCCAACTTGCTATTCACAGCACAACTTATTAAAATAGGCCAACACTGCAAAAAGACAGAAATAAGTTAATATAATTTATACACCGCTGGTAATGTTTTAAACATGCTAACATCAGTTGCACAGAATATAGGAAACTATAAGCAAAGAGGAAGTTCATGCTTAAATTATACCACGCTGGAAGATCTCAAAGAGTTGACACTTTCAAATTCTAAGGAAATTGTATGTGGAGTACCTCAGGGAAGCATTCCTAAACCTTTATTATTACTTTAAAACTTGCTGATTATTCTACATTTAGTAATATGTTATAAAGATAAAACAGGTAGAAAAAAGATTAAGTATTTAGCTTTGAAAAGTTTCAAGTTGATGTCCTGCTAATAAATTGTTCCTTCATCTAGGGAAAATGCTGGCTATTTTGTTTGGTTGTTGAGGTAGGCTAACAAAATCATTTGATTTTATCTGCAGCAAGGTCAGTGTAAATTTTTAAATAATCAACTCAGGTTTTTTAGATAATCAGTTATCAGGGGAAGTAATTGTTCATAAAGCATTAATTAACATTTGACAGACTGCATCTTACCTTAGAAACCAGCATTACTAGATGTGACAACTATAAAACTGGCAGATCCATTCAAGGACATTTTGATTATGCATGTACGCCTCCAGGCTCATAACAAGTTGATTAGAGATATACTGAAAATATCTCCCCATGTGAAGGAAGTAATTTTCAAAAACTCAACTTTCTTCCAGTAGAAATTGCAGCAAATCTAATTTATTTGAGACTTACCCATACAATCCTAGACAAACTAGTCCCAGGCTACCTAATAACTTTGATTTAGTAAACAATTTTCACAAATATAATACTAGAGGGATGCAACTAAACCTTTAGATTTAAGAGTTTAATGGGCAAATTTTTTATATAGATTGTGGCATATATATGAAATAAACTTGTTTCTCCTTAAACAATTACAAGTTGAGAATAGCTTTAAACATGCACTGAAGAAACTGCTGCTAAATAACATTGCAATTTCCTTGCCTGACTGCCTGTAATTACTTTAGAGGACTGTAATGGAAATAAGCCAGTGGCTTTATTTTGTTTTTATCCTCGGCAATTACTCATGTATTTGTTTGATTGTTTGAATGCTTGTAGTTTTGTATGAGTGCGGTCAGTATCATTGTCAGATCTACCTATCTGGTTGTCTATATAGAATATCTACGCGTCAATCTAGTTTGTGCAATTATTTCCCAAGATCCCAACCGTTATGACAGAACAGCTATGCAATTCTCTCACTGTCTTTGGTAATACTGCTGCCGAACAACTATTTGAAGTGGATGGAATCATAAACTCACCCTGAGTTATACATCCAAACGCTAGATGTCCACAATTACAAATGTATGCGCGGCACTTTGTTTTGTTTTGGCACGTGACCGGAAAAAGCGCCGTTGGAACCTCGGTTGTTCCAGGAAGTTGTGCGATTGTTTTAGTTTGACATATCTGAGTGATAAACGCACAGGTCCTAGACACTAAATAATAAAAGCAGATAGCTTTGTAAAAGCGCGTTTCGCAAGATTAAGTGGCCAGCGCGATCTGCGTTACAGAAAAGCGCTTCAATATGTCGCTTAATATAGTTTATAGCATGTTTAAAAAGTTGCTAGCTGTCAGCCAAGACGTGCTAGCTAACTAGCTAGCTAGCGCGCTAACCCTAGCTATCTGCAACCTTGCCTTCGCTTCTGCCTGCTGTCGCATTCGGTTTAGCGTCGCGTTTGAGTTGTTTTCGCTGGGGGTTTGTCACTCTGGCTTGATTACAGCTGTCAACTACATGCTCTAATATCGAGACAGCGAGTACAACGCCAACGAGTGCAAATGCTGTCTTTCGCCGCTATTTCATTTTGACAAGGACAGCCTTTCTGTTTATGGACATTGGACCCTTAACCCAGCGCCTTATTGTTTCGTTTCCTGCGGAACTTAACGTTAGTTAAATTTGTGTGGATTAAATGCTTCTAAACTGCTTTTTTTTTGGAAAGGTCGCAATCACCGTTCAAGTTCGGCCTAATATTATGGTAAGATGACCGGCAAACGCTGCGTTAGAAGGTGACAGCTTGGAGTGTATTTCAAGGAAAAGTTAATAAAAACCTCAATTTAATATTTGTCTGTTTGATACTGCTCAATACACGGTCTATTTAAGTGCTCCTCTCTGATATCCAGTGTCTAATAATAAAGGTACATGACGTTAGCAGATTGTGTGCCATCGTTATGGTTAGCTGACACGGAGTTTGTCCGCTGTTTTTTGGTTAGGATATATTTATGTTTATTGCGTATTACCGCTGCGCACAGATATTTACCTATCTAGATCTTTTTGGGTGCTATCCAGTGTAATGTTAGGTTAACATAAATTTCATACAGTTAATTTATATTGGTTTCTATGGTTCACTTTTGAATTGATGTTGTATGTTTCTATAACACACTAATATTTAGTCTCTTTCTTCTTTGCTAGAATTCAAATGACTGGACTGAGCCCTGACTGTAAAATTTTTGTCGCTGTTTGCCATCGAAGCTTCCTTCTCATTTATGCACTGCCCAGCCCAGTCCCTCCACCCTGACCCATAATGTTGGAGGGACTTGTTGCATGGGTACTCAACACATACCTAGGAAAATATGTTAGCAACCTTAACACTGATCAGCTCTCTGTTGCACTTCTCAAAGGTATGACTTTTTCTCACTGTGTGCCATTGTGCATTTGAGTGGCTGAGTTTGATCAAGCTTATGATCAATTGTGTTGTTTGCTCTTTTGATCCAGGAGCTGTAGAGCTTGAGAATCTTCCTTTAAGAAAAGATGCACTCAGAGGGTTTGATCTGCCCTTTGAAGTCAAAGCAGGTGAGCACTGTGTGATGTTCATGCCACTGAGGCAACTCATGCTAACAATGAAATACCATTTAAAGATGATCAGGAATGTCTGGTTTGGTGACCAAAAAAAAGGTGCATCTGTCGTGTGTCTTAGCAAAAGTGTTTTATGTTTTTTTTGTTGTTGGTGTAGTTTTTTTGCTTAGATAACTATTACTGATAATGATAACAATTCTCAATGGTTCTTAGTAGTGATACAATACTGAGAAAAAACTTGGTGTGTGATGTATGTGTGTGTATATCTATATATATCTCTTAATAACAGCGTTTATGTTCCTAAACCACTGCAGGCTTCATTGGGAAGATCGTGCTTCAGATCCCCTTTTATCGGCCTCACAGTGACCCGTGGGTCATCTCCATGTCTCAGCTGAACCTGATTATTGGCCCTGCCCACCCTGAGGAATACAATGAGGAGCAGGAAAGGGAAGCTGAACGTGAGCAGAAGAAACAACTGCTCAAAGCTTTAGAGGACAAATGGAAGGTAGTGAGATGCCGCTTTCAAAAATATGCTTGTGCTTCAGTGCAAAATAACTTTTACCCTCATTTAAAAGAAAATGATTGTAATAATGTGTTTTTGTTTTTTTAGAGTGAATGTGAACAGAGGGGAGAGTCATACTGGTACTCAGTCACTGCATCTGTGGTCACCAGAATAGTTGAGAACATTGAGGTAGTCCCACTTATTTATTTTATGATCGTAGATTAATTTGACTCTTAATTTCAGCCTATTGTAGTTTGGATTAAGTTCAGTTGTAGTACCATGACTTTTCTTGAACATCTGCAGCTGAAGATTCAAGGTGTGCACTTAAGGTTTGAGGATGACTCCTCCAACCCAGAAAAACCATTTGCCTTTGGAATTTGCATTAAGAATGTATCAGCACAGAACTCCTCTAAAGAACCGGTGAGAAGAGCACTAACGGTAATTTAATTTGCAAAATGTATCACAGCTTTCTCTTATGTTAGTTGAATTCTTTGCTCACAGGCTCAGAAGCTGATGCGACAGAAGCAGCTGGAGGTTGAAGAATTCAGTGTGTACTGGGACACTCGGGCTACCATACTCGCAGATCTTCCTCAAGCTGAAATACAAGTATTGCTTTGGGGCGGGGAGCAAATCATAAAACAACACCATACCCGTTGTTTCATATATAACAGATAAGTCTGAGGACATTACTTGATGTTTCATAGTTTTCTCCTGGGACATGTTTTCTTTTTAATAGGAGACCATGACCACATGCATGCAGAGCCGAGAGCACCAGTACGTATTTGAGCCTGTGTGCGCGTCTGTGCTGCTGCGGAGGAATGCGTCGAAAGAGCCTCTGAGATCACGTCACACCCCACGCATCCAGGGTCAGGTGCAGCTCGACCCCCTTTCACTGCACCTCTCGCAGGTACTGAACGATTTCCTGTGGCTGGTGGCCCAGCACTTAATTCATCATTTTGTTTCTTTAAAATGATTATTATTAAGAAGGAATTATCATGAGAAGAAGAAAAACAGGTTTTATTTAAGTGCTCAAAGGGTACTTTGGTTGAATCCAAAATGCAGGTTCAGTATCAGCAGATAATGGCCTTTCTCAAAGAGCTTGACAGGCGAGAGAGGGAGATGCTTTTTCGAAAGTGGAGACCCAAAGTTCCCATCTCAGGAAAGTAAGGCATTTTGCATCCTATTTGAAAATACAAGCAAACATGCAAATATAGAGTTTTTATTATTTAACTCTTCTCTGACTCTGACTCTTCTCTGTAAATGGCTTTTTGTAAATGGCTTTGCATGTCTAATTAGTAGCTTTCTTGTTTCCTACAGCTGCCGACAGTGGTGGATGTTTGCCATCAATGCTAACTTGGACAAAATCAGGGAGAAGCATAAGCGAACAAACTGGGCCTTTGCCCTTCAGCGTGCACGCGATGCCCAGCTCTACACGAGCCTCTATGGCCAGAGACTTGAGGAAATTGCTCTGACTGCAGAGGAGGAGGTAAAAAAAAACCCAGTGGAGTTGAAGGACTGAATGAATACAGTGTACAAAGGCATACATCATAAAAAAATACCTCTTTTTTGTTTTTTCTTTCTTTCCTTTTGAACAGATACGGGTAAATTAAGGGGATGTTTAAAGCATAACTGGCTGATTTAATTGTGGGATTGTGGACTACTGTATCTGTGTCTTTCATAGATTGAGTTTGAGAGGATTGAAGATGAACAGACAGTGGAGGAGTTGCAGAGTCTCAGGGAAATCGTTCATGACTCCTTTCGAAAACAGCTAGAGATTGCAGAGGTGAGCTGATATTGTTTATATTGAAACCAGAAGGACATTAACTTTCAAGGCATTGTGCTGAGATAAAACCGCTTGTTTAACATTAAACATTGATGTAAGACATGTAGCACTGATTCCATGGATTGAGCTCTGATCTTAGCCTTCATCAGTGTCTTTGACACACTGAGCTATTGTGTGCATCCTTTGGTCACATATACATGCTGTTTGCTTAGAAATTACTCATTCTTTCGTATACTAATATTCATTCTTTAGTATACTAATATTCATTCTTTAGTACACTAATATCCATTGTTTAGTACACTCATTTATTCAACTTGCTTTTTGGGCCACATTTAACTGCATCAGTATGGCCAGACCAAACACAGGGTTGAAGCTTTATTGGAGCCATTAGTGAATTTAAAATGAGAGAACGGTATGATGCATGTTATTCTTGCTCATGAATAAGCAGTGTGTTATGGATAACTGGTGTCCTGCTATACTCACCACTTCACAATTGATCCATTCTCAGAGTGTTAGAGAGCCCATGTCAGAGCCTGAGGCCGCCTCTTCCTCCAGTTCCGTTCCAAAGAGTGGCAGTTCGGGGATGATCCAGTACCTGCAGTCCTGGTTCCCTGGCTGGGGTGGATGGCATGGTGGTGCTGAAAGGGCCGAAGGGCAGCCCATGCCTGATGACCTCATGCAAGGAAGTGCTGAATGGGATATTCTGGGTGAGCTGAAATGTTTTTATAATTAGAAATGCGTCTCAGACTGTATGACAAAAGGATAAGTGCCTCCAGGGGAAACAAATATCTTAAAATAAACCTTATTTTCTCAAGATTTTCATTGTTTAAATCCAAGAGATGTATTGTTACTTTGTATTGTCTTTCTT
Organism: Sternarchorhynchus goeldii; assembly: GCA_028565775.1. Lineage (NCBI taxonomy): Eukaryota > Metazoa > Chordata > Actinopteri > Gymnotiformes > Apteronotidae > Sternarchorhynchus > Sternarchorhynchus goeldii. The sequence goes on from JAOXYF010000023.1 coordinate 4,174,429, forward strand.
GTGTATAACGGCTCTGTAAAATGAAAGGCAGAGGATTCATAAAACCTACCGGCAGATTTAATGTGACACTAATGGCAAATAGTGCCACAATATCACATTCATAAATTTGAATTGCCAGTGTAATTTTATTTATTTATTTATTTATTTATTTAAAGTGATGCATGGTGCTACTGAACTTTGTCCTCATTTGCATATTCTATTAGTGATTCATAGTACAACTCTGCTCCACAAAAAAAATGACTCCATAAATCTGTCTGATGGAAAATGTCCTGGTAAGAAGTCAATGTAGATTAGATGTTCTTTTCTCTAATAAGGTTTGGTCACATAGGCAGAATACAATTCTGCACTTCAAATTCAGTTAAATAAATAGATACATAAAGCAGATGTTGGTGTTCTAGAGGATGAAATTATAGAGAGATATGTAGAGACTGTAGAGAGAATTTTGTTGCTCTGCCTTGATTTAGAAAAAGATCTCAAGTCAGCAACACAGTGCAACCATGTCATTTCAGTCTTGGTGAAAGTTATCAGTGCATTACATTTTGATGTAGCTGGCAGCATTACCACTGGGCTTAGCCATCTCTAGATCTTTGATATGTATGGACTCATTTTGATTATGTATTATGTATATTGTGTGTGTGTGTGTGTGTGTGTGTGTGTGTGTATATATGTATATATATATATATATATATGCGCACACATGCATAT
>JAOXYF010000023.1:4175295-4204761 GCA_028565775.1 Sternarchorhynchus goeldii
ATATAAAATACAAAATTGTTTTTAACATGAATTACTCCTGCCATTTACAGCTGAAACAGATGACCTCTTTGACCCACTAGAAGAGTCTCAGACATTAAACACTTTCACCAGGAGGGATCACCTCTTTGCACGACTGGATTTCTTCCTTGAGAAAGCAGCCATCACTCTTTTTCAGCAAGACAAGCTCAATCCTTTGTCCAGTGAGAGTGGGGTTATACAGCTTGAGTTTTCAGGTGCAGTAAATATCAATTTTATCTCCAAAAATATTGGAACGTATACAGTGTTACAAGCTAAAGGCTTTGTATTGATTTCCAGGGGTAAAGATTGGTGTTGAGTCTTTACCTCGCTCAGAGTCCTCTCTGCTGTCTGTTAAGCTTGGAGGGCTGTTTCTCAGAGACCTCACTACCCAGGGTTCCATATTCCCTGTCCTGGTCTCACCAAAACCGGTAATCTTCTCCACCTCAGTGTGTGAAAGTTTACTGCTACAACTGCACCTGCAGCTATTTTATTTTTCTTGCACTGAACATATTTATGGTTCATTTATGGTTCAGGGTTAAATGTTGTTCTTAACATATTTCAGGACAAGGTTGTTGTTGCTATCAGTCAGCCCTTTGGTCAGAGCATTAACACCGACAAAAGCAACACTGGTGAGTTGTTTGCTTGTGTTTTGGCCAACTGGACCAGGTTTTACTGGTCCTTCAGTGCAGATGTGTTATATAAATGTTTTTCTGTTATGTATTTGTTTAGCTTCTGATACAGAATCCTCTTCATCCCCTGTTTTCGAGATGATCTATGAGCGTAACCCAATAAGGAGTAAATTTGAGAGGAGACTGGAAGTCAATACCAGTCCTCTCAATATCATCTACAACCCTCAGGCTATCAAGAAAGTGGCTGACTTTTTCTACAAGGGAAGGGTTCATACTTCAGGTTGGCATTGGATAACTCACCTGTTAGAATTTACATTGTTAGTTATCATATTATTTTTGAATTTTTTTGCAATCTTGCTTTTTAGGGTTTGGCTATCAGTCTGAGTTAGAACTCAGAGTGGCTGAGGCAGCAAGAAGACAATACAACAAACTGAAAATGCAGACGAAGGCTGAAATTCGGCAGACCATAGACCAGCTGCTGGTTGGAGAGTTCATTGTAAGGCATTTAAACAGTTACTGTTTAATTATGGTTGATGATACTGGTGGTTAATGTGTTTGTACTAGTGGCTTCAACCGTTATTGTTTTTTGTTTTGTTTTTGTTTTTCTGTAGGAGAATAGTAAGCGTTGGACAATGAAATTAGATATATGTGCCCCTCAAGTTATTTTCCCAGATGACTTTCAGTCCGAGGACCCCATGCTAGTGGTAGTTGATCTTGGTCGAATTCTTCTTACCAATTCACAAGGTACTGAATTTGGGGAGAAAGTGGGGGGGGGGGGTATGAAAATTTGATTTGATGTTTTACTTAATTAAAAAAATTAAATCAGTTTCTACTGAAGAAGAGGTTAGCACATCCCATGCCCTAATAGCTAGTGTTTCCCATGTTGGCTGAAATATATACAACCCTGAGACTCTAACACCCTAGCAACCAACTAGAAAGATTATAGCAACCACTTGATAACACCATAGCAACCACTTGATAACCAAGTTGCAAGACCATAGCAACCACACATGTCCAGCTCTTTTCAAGCACTACATACTTACTACAGGAAATGCAAATCTAGTTTTAAATGTTATTCACAGTGAAATGACTGGAATAGCAGTGGAATTTTGAGATCTTTTTTAATCCCTTTGCAGACTAATATGCATATACAACCTTCTGTGTGTTGCACCTGATTCTAACATTCTTACAAAAGACATATATTCAGTTTGTTTAGTTATATTGCCTCCATCCCTCAGTATTGTTAAAATGAAGATCAAATGGCCACATTTTTAAATGTTTTTTTTTTTTAATTATTTATTAAAAAGCCCTGGGGTCTCTTTTTGTGTCTGCATGTGTGTGTGCTAGTTTTTATGCATGCTAGCTTTTATGTTAACTGCTTTTGCTTGATGGAGTAATTGTCATATTTACTTTTTTTTTTCTTGTGCTTATAGAAGATCCTAAAACAAAGTTCAGGACGTCTCAGTCAGAAGATGACGAGTTCAGTGATGAGGAATACCAGACTCCATTAGCAACACCTCCACAATCTCCACTACCTGAACCAGAGAGAGAGTTTAAAGGTCTGGAGAAGACCCCTGATCTCTCCTTTCTTAAATCTGCAGAGGGGGTCCAGGCCTTCAGCAGGAATTTGTATGAGAAGTACTCCTTATCTTTTAAAGACCTGCAGATTATGGTTGGTCGCTACAAAGATAACTGGAAACATCTTCAAGAGAGTGAAGTGGGGCCAACCCACGTAGTGGAGAAGTTCAATGTGCTCTTGCAATTGGAACAAAGGCTGCGATATACCTCTGACCCTCAGCTCCCTGGTGCAGTTCTCTCAGGGACCTTACCAGATCTCAAAGTGCACATTAACCTGGAGAAAATGACTGCGTTGAGAAGTTGTCTGGCAAGACTAGGTCGCACAAGCGAAGATGAGAGCCTGTCCAATAAAGGAGAGAACATCAAGTCTCCTGATCCATTACCACTCCGCCATGAAAGGATCTTTCAGAGGGATGACAGCCAGTGGAAATTGCAGGGGTCTGACAAAAACCTTACCGTGAGTGTCATGACTCTTGAGCAGCAGACACGAGAAGTACTAGTTGAATCCAAACTTCTTCTTGCGGAATTCAACATCAACTACATGCAGCTTGGTGTGGAAAGTGGGGGCCGGTATATATCTGTTCTAAAGGTATTTGGTACCAATGCTCACTTTGTAAAACGACCCTACGACGTTGAGGTCTCTCTCACAGTCCATGGTCTTCTTCTAGTGGACACCATGCAGACATATGGTTCTGATTTTGACCTACTTGTAGCATCTCATAAGCACCTTAGTTTTGATGTGCCCACTGGGATTCTTAGAGAAAGCCAGCCTACATCACCAGCATCACAAGATGGGAAGTCTACTGAGCTGCCAGACCTTGGTTTGCCTTTTGACAAAGTATCTCCACTCAGCTCATTTCTTAGCAATGAGGAGGCACTCATTAAATTGGAATACCAGTTCATCAGCTCAGATTGTCCATCTATGAACCTAGACAGCTCCCTACAGGTTATTTCCATGCAGGTGAACAATTTGGATATTATTCTTAACCCTGAAACCATTGTAGAGCTGCTCAAATTTCTCCAGCAATCTTTTCCTAAAGAAGAAAATGCATGGACTCCCTCAACACAGCAACAGCCATCACTGCCCAATGGACAGGGCCAAGAGGAAACCTTTCAATCTACTTATGATCAGAATAAGGAGTTAACTGTGGAGATCCATCGGTTAAATATGCTGCTCTTGCGAACAGTTTCAACTGGAACTGCCTTAGGTGGTGAAAAGAGAGGTATGAAAATTGCAACAGCCAGTATAAATGGGACAAAAGTCTATGTTTCTATGGGAAGTCGACTGGATGTCAATGGCTCCCTGGGTTGCATTCAGCTTGTAGATTTGACTCAAGAAGGAGGCAAAAGTCAGTTTGTGGTCAGTATTGGAAATCTAGAAGATGATGCCTCTGTAGAAGGCATTGCTTTTTTTCCTAGTTTAGGGATTATTCCCTCTGAAGCTTTAAATTTCCACCTTCTGGAGAAGTCCCTAGGAGAGTGCTCTCTAGAGCTCCATATGGCATCATTGCACTACAACCACTCGGCCAAGTTCTTGAAAGAGCTCAGTCTTTCTGCCAATGAAGTGGAAGATAACTTTCGGTCCATGCTTAAGAGTGCAGCCACAAAAGTTTCCACTGTGCTTGTTACTAAAACTGCAGAATACAGTGGCATGGTCTCTCTCTTTGAGACCCCATCCAGGAGAACCAGATTGCATAGTCAAAGCAACTGGACACTGGAGCCTCTTGAATATGAAGAAGATCTAACTGATCCTGAGGAAGAACAAGACACAGACTCATTTCTGGTCAAACTTACACTGAATGTCAGTATAGAATCACCAGTTGTATCCATTCCTCGGAAACCTGGACACCATGAACTTCTTGTTGGTCACCTGGGAAGCATTACCATTCAGAACTTTGCTGCAGGGCAGGACTCAGAAGGACAGAAATTGCAGGTTGAAGTTAAAGATATAAGGCTGTATTCTGTCAATACAAGCAATCTTGTCCTGAAGAAAGGGCTTCGACTTGACAGCAGCTCCACTCAGTCACCATCTCATAATCCTAGTATCTACCTGGAGGAGCCACAGTTTACTCGTCATGATTTCTTTGAATATCTAAGCCGTGGAAAAGGTGAGAAAAGTTACCTTCATCACACCAGTTTACACACGTTGAAAAATGGCATGACATCATGTTTATACCAAATGACTCAGTGAAGTTCTGCCTAACTGTTTAAGTTTGCAAGTTTTCATAAATCAGTGGTGGGTTATGTATGTTTTACAAATCATAAACGTAAGTCACAATTTCGAGACGAAATTTGTCTGCCCATTAACATCAGTGATGATAGGCAGACTTATCCTTCATTGTACAATGTGCCAATCATATTATCACATTTAACTGGAACCCATTAAATGGGCTTTGCTGCTTAACAACATTCTCCGTTTGAACATTGGTGTTCTTCCCTCTCCAGCATTTCACATTCTTAAAGACACCACCATCCACTTTACTCTTGAAAAAGTTCCTGCTGTTGAAGACGTACAGTTCTGTGATGACCCCTACCACAGCACAGGATTGCTTAGAGTAGAGGGCAAATTTGTCAATGCTGTTAAGGTAAAGTATTCTGGAAAAATTGCCACAGTCATGGTAATTAGTACAACTACTCTAATATGAATTTCACATTTATGACCTTCATTTTCTTTTGTCCTGTTAGGTTTTTCTTTGTAAACCTGTGTATGAACAGGTTCTTCAGACTCTGGATAACCTGTCTTTGACAGAGGAACAGAGAGTATCTCCCAATAAGCCTCCAACTCCCCCTCCTCCAACACCGTCCTCTACCAAACCACATCGCTTCCCTGACCCGCAGGGTGGACAGTTTGCTCGCGACAGTCCTCTCATCAGCTTGTCTTACTCCTCTATATCATCCTCCCTCTCAACCCCATTCCCTCTGACAAACCATTCCCAGCCCCTACAGCCTCCCTCTTTTACCCAAGTCAGAGCCACCTTCAAAGTATCTGAGCTTCAGGTACAGCTGAGTGCAGACCTCAGTCAGGGATCTCAGGGACTGGTCAGTCTGCGCTTCCAAGACCTGGAAGGAGACTTCACTAAGGAGCATCCGCACTCTCTGTCAGTCCAGCTGGCCCTTCGCTCCCTGCTCATGGAAGACCTTCTAGAGTCAAATCCTGAATCAAAGCACAAGCACCTTATGGTTTCCAGAGGTGCCCCCAAACCATCTACCTTTAGCACTAAAGAATACCTTTCCCAGTCCTGCCCATCGCCATCCAACGTCGTGTACCCAGAAATGCCCCTATCACTGCCAGCTCAAATAGAGGAAGCCCAGAATGTTTTTCAGTTTTATCAGAGGCATCCTTGCACTCCTGCTGCATCGGGCAAGAAAAGTAAGAAGGACCCAGGATGCCCTAGCACCCCTCCTCCATCGCCTTCTCAGAATACTCCATCCCCTCACCTTCCACCAGATTTTGATGATACTCTGGTTCACATAAGCGTGCTTATGGTAGACAGAAGGCACCCTGACTTTAAGACACGCTATGGCAGCATTGGTCGTAGTATAGATGTGGACTTCAACTGTCTAGATGTTCTCATAACACTACAAACTTGGGTTGTCATTCTCGACTTCTTTGGCATTGGCTCTACGGCCAACAACCATGCTGTGAAAGTGCCTGCCACCCCTCTCCAGCCCATGCCTGAACACCCACTGTGCAACACTGCAGATATGTTCCTTGATACTTATGAGGAAGAACCAGAGGAGAAGTTCAACACTAAATTAGACCTCAAGGTGGAGATTTTGTCATTAATGTGTACATGAAAATGCAGAAATTTAGCAATGCAGATTCATTTTGAAGGCTTAAAATGTGATGTATCTGTTTTCCTTCCTTAGGTTCATTCTCTGTCTCTTGTGTTGAATAAGAAGACCAACGAACTTGCTAAAGCTAGCGTCTCAAAATTGATTACACACTTAGAAATGATAGGTAAAGCTAAATAGTCTTACTTGAACTATATACGATTTTTGTAATTTCTGTTAATCACAGTTTACATGTACTATTGACATTGCATTATAGATGGAGATCTTTCCTTGCAAGGAAGCCTGGGAAGTCTGTCCTTAAGTGATCTGACCCCACATGGCGATCTGTATAGGGAACGTTTTACGACCCGGGGAGGAGAGGCACTTGTCTTCAATATAAATAAGTAATGAACTTTTACTGAGTGCCACAGCTCTGTCTGTGTACTTTGTGATGACAGTTTGACTTAGAAGCTGTAAATTCTGTTTCTTTGCACAGGTACGGGGAGCCTGACCCTTTCTTGGAGCGGGACTGTGATATGAAAGTGTCTCTGCAGATGGCCTCAGTGCAGTATGTGCACACGCAGCGTTTCCAGACCGAAGTCGTGGCTTTCATCCAGCACTTCACACAGTTGCAGGATGTCCTGGGCAGACAGAGAGCAGCGGTACAGGGGCAGGCTGTAAGTAGACCATTTTCATGCCTTGCATTTTTAACATTACCCTTTGGTTTTGTCTGAAAGCCTTGTTTAAGGTGCCTCCTAACCTGCATCCTGCTCATCCAGTCTGGTGCAGTAAGTGTGCATCCTTGTAATTTGTCCTGTTTTGTTGACATACATACTTTTGTCTGACTTGAGTAACAAATTGTTTGAGTGCCAGCAGTTTAAAATGCACCCTGTACCTTCTGTGCTGCAAGTAACTAATACTGGAAGTTGTCAGCTCCCATTTCTGACAAGTGAGGGAAAGTGAATTCTGCCAATTCTGTGAATTCCTTTCAAACCAAGCGTCAGTTTTATTTGTGTGCTCACAGCATATATTTGTCATTTCACTTTATAAATTGGACAGTGTTATTGTTATCAGGAGAGCTCCCTCTTTTTGAGTTAGCTTGCATGCCGAATTTGTGTTTTATTATATAGGGAGAATTTTTTAATAGAAATAGTTTCTCTGTGCTTCTTTAGAAGAAATGTATGTGTGCTTCATCTCCTACTGTCTATTAGTCATTGGCCTAATTAAGGGTTTTTTTTTAATGTAAATTCAGATTTAGTTCTCAGTTTTCTGTGTATTGTACATTTATACATTTACATTGTCCTGCTGGTTCGAGGTGAAAGAGGATGTGTAATGGTGTTAATGTTCTTGGCCTATAGGTACGGGAGCGTCCACAGCGAGCCTCACGCGTGCTCCTGGACATCGAGGCCGGGGCTCCCGTCCTCCTGGTCCCAGAGAGCTCGCGCTCAAAGCGCCTCATAGTGGCCAACCTTGGCCAGCTCAGGGTGCGCAACAGCTTTCTGCCTGCAGGTGCCCATGGCACCTTCTCTCTCAGAGACAAGGTAGAGAAACTTACCATGGCTCATACCTTTTTTCCCTCTCTGGTGAGTCTTGCCACCACCACCAACCCACATCTACACACTCATATGTGTGTACACACTCACACACACTCTCTCTCTCTCTCTCTCTCTCTCACACTCACACACACACGCACTATCTGCCACTCTGCACCAAAGGGATGCATCTATGGAGCATTTTCCTTCTGCTCAGTTTAGTAGGAAAACATTTTTGTTCTAGAGAAGCTTCCTGCTTTAAGAAGAATAACAGTAGGTATGTCAGAAGCAGATTTGTGAGAGAAGGCTAGATGTGGTCCTGTCAGACTCAAAACTCCTGTAAGGCACTTAATGAAAGAGCTTCATGGATGTAGTCCTGACTTTCACCCCATGCATGTTTACTAACTGGTCATTGTCCAGGCTGTTAAACTGAAACTGGAATAGGTTTTTACTGAACAGTAACTGGAATGAGTTGTTTTATTGTGCATCATTAGGCCACTGTTTATTTACCTTTATTATAACTTTTGTTTCTGAAGAATTTGATTTTGCACGCTAATTCATACAAGGACCCCTCCTACTATAAGGTATCAGCCACTGGTGGTTTTATGTTTTGAAGTGTTTGTTACGCTGCATATTTCTTTTATATTATTGCCAGCCCTTTTGAGACTTACATCCACCTACCTTTGTACTCTGAAACTCTTTCTGGTGTAAATACAGCCTGGCATCATACTTTGTGTTTGGTTCAGGCTGTACATCATCTACTCAAAGAGGATTATGCACTTTATTCTGTTGTTCCAGCTCCTCAAATTCTGTTTCTAGTACTATTCTGTAAACCTTATTTCCATTTTCAGGTTTGTTTTTACTCTGTCTCTGTTTTTGCATTTATTACTGATGTCTGTTGGGTTTGTTTATGATTGAACCTGTGACTGACTGACAGGAGCATTTGTTTATTTATTTATTTATTTATTTATTTGCTCACATTCTTGTTGTTTCCAAAGGATCGGGTGAAGCGCCCTCAGCCTCCTCGTGGAAGAGAGAGTGAGGAGGCATCGACAGACAGAGCGAAAACCTCCACCACATCGGCCTCTGGCTTCATGCTGGGAAGGCCTGAGGTCACCATGAGGTGCAGCATCGACCCAGATCTGCCTCCTAGTCCAGGTTAGAAACACTATTGTTTAAGCCTAATATACCACACAAAAATAATAAAGTTATTTCAAGTTGTGTCACTTTAATCTTTTGAATGATGATTGTTTTCCAGGTGCTAGTTAACGTGTGCCTTGATGTGTTGTAGAGGATCACGTGTGTCTGCTGGACTGCATCGCCCTAGACCTGCAGGAGATGGATTTGTTTGCTGCAGAGTGGCTGCCCTGTGAGCCGTGGGACAGTGGAGTGAAGCACCTGGACACAGACCTGGTGTTCCCCTCTTACTCAGTGCGCAGGACTGGAGGCAGCCTGCTAACCGAGCGTTGTCGCCTCAAACTCAAAGTGGAACGCAACCTGGACAAGTAATTGGACCAGTGCCGTGCACCAAGGCCGTGCTTTTTCCCCTACAGCCACGCAAACCTTTGAGTTGCCAGACTCATTTGTTTTATGTTTATTTTGCTCCTTTTGTTATCTAGTCTGCACCCTGTCATCAGCAATTAGCTGCCGGAGGCCACAGAACTATGGGAAAAATATTCCCATTGCATTATTGATGGCAATCTCACAGTTAATGAAACCTGAAGTAAAACCCACAAAAGTTGATGTTCTCCTCTAGTCTTCTACAATTGTGTAATAACATTGATTGATTGAAGTGTTGCTTCAGCCAAAGCTGCTTATTCTCCCGTTATTTCCCATTATTCTCCCGTAATTTCCTATTGCCAAATGTCTCCACCCTCTTCTGTCTTTGTGTTTTAGGGAGCTGAGTCATGCTGTTCCTGACATGTCCATTCACGGCAGCCTGTCGTCTGTGCACTGCTCCATGGACCTGGAGAGGTACCAGCTGATCCGGGGCCTGTTGGAGCACAACCTGGGAGAGACTGTAGAGGACTTTCTCAGGCCCTACAACCTCCAGGACCCCAGCAGCTATGTAAGCTCCTCGCTCCAACCAAATTCACTTTATATTATAGCTCCGTTTATATTGAATTGCGGGAGTAAATGTTCTTGTGTATGTTCTTACATGTTAAATGTTCTTACCTATTACGTGTTACTGTCGCTTGCTAATAATGATTGCATATAAAATTTGGGAGGGGTGGGAAATCTTGTGTGTATTTGTTACTTTTATACACTGAAATTAAATGAGAGAAGCCTGCTTGTTTGCTATTATACAGAAGACATAATGCCAGCAATTCAACCATTGTTGGCTGACGTACGGTTTTCCTTTCAACTACATCTGCACATGTCTTATTCGTAGGTCCATCTGCTTTGTGGAATATGAAAGATGGGATGTGTAAACCATTGTGAATAATTGTCATGAGTCAGAGTCACACTTGGTACACCCATCTCATCTCCTCCTCTGTGTTTCTCGTTGGCAGACGGTGCTGAGTGGTGATGTGTATACAGGCCTCTCTCTCCTAGTTGACATGAAGAATGTGAGTCTGGAGTTACTTGGTGGCTCTGGAGCCACTGGACATAAGCAGTCTTTGGCCAGGTGTGTGATTCAACTCAACCTTATTTATGTGTAATTTTTTGTTTGTTTGTTTTTTGCGTACAGAAAAGATGAAATTTCTGTTGTTTTTCTTCCATACCCTACAGGTTTGATTTCATGAAGTCCAAGTTGTTGTTTGAGAGTTTCTCTAATGGGTCCACATCCGTGAACCTGGTTTCTCATTCACTTCTGGCCTATGACACACGCTACAGTGGAGCTGCAGGGTTCAAACACAATGTGTTTAACTGTATTCTGCAGCCCTCCAGGACTGGCAACAACAGAGCCTCTCTCCAGTTAGAGCTACATTACAGGTGCCATTTGCCAAATTATAAATAACATTAATATACATTTATAATAATATAAATATAATACAAACAATCATCTTCATGCTGTAATTGCTATAGCATCAGTCAGTTCTTTCCAGAGCTGACCAATGTTTTTGTTATCCTTATTAATCTCAATCTTTTTGTGTTCTAGGTCTACCCGGGACTCTTCGTGTTTTACCGTGGTCCTCAACAACCTGCGAGTGTTCTTGATCTTTGACTGGCTTCAGTTGGTCAGGGACTTCCTGCGGATGCCCATGGAGAAGGGTGGCACCCCTGCCCGTCAGCGCTGGCCCAGCGGCAACACCGATCCAGGCGTTAATGCAGCCGTCATGCCCAAGACTGTCAAGAGCGGAGTGGTTACAAAACGCTCCACCATTCCCGTCACCCAAGACAAATATCTGGAGGTCAAACTCAACGTAACGGGTAAATATTCCAGAACACCAGAATATGCCTTTTAAGGAACTCAACATTTCCATTTTTATTGTGCTTAAGTGCTCTGTTTGGTTGTTGTCCTGTCCAGGGACAGAGTTTGTGGTTGTGGAGGATTCATCGTGTTTGGACACCAATGCCATCATTCTGAAGGGCACAACTGTTCTTACTTACAAACCTCGCCTTCTGGACCGACCCTTCTCTGGCAGCCTGGGTAGCATTGAGGTAAAGCCCTTCAGGCTGGGACTCCCAACAGCTACTACTCACATCAGTACAAAATGTTCCAATACCACGTCTTAGAAGCTACAGCTGATGTTCCAGTTTGCCCAGCCTTTCTGTAAATCACTTAACTCTTTTTGTAATGTGGATCTTTTAACCCAGTGTTTCCCAACCCAGTCCTCGGGGCATTCCAGACAGTTCCACGTTTTTGCTCTGCCCAGGTTCCCAATACGTTGGGTTGGAGCAAAAACGTGGATCCGGCTGGAATGCCCCGAGCACTGGGTTGGGAAACACTGTTTTAACCATCTTCTTCAATTTTCTTTTTAATCTCTACCCCCCTACATGCACTCGCAAGTCTCTCACTGGTCTTTCGCTGTCCCAAAATTGTCCCAAAATCGATCATATTTGTATTTTTTTTTTACAGTTCTTTTTCCTTGATTTCCCTGCTCTTAGGTGTTTTCCTGTCGGCTGGGCAGTGAGCAGGAGACGGCTCTGTCCATTATTGATCCTGTCAATGTGCAGGTGGAGCTCTGTGGCAGCCCCACCTATGAGAGCAGCTCAGGGCTGCTGGATGCCTTCAACATAGAGGACTTCCCTCCTTTGCTGGAGGTCAGGGTACACTCAAGATCCTCAAAAACTCATCCTGTGGAAATCTGAATTATTCTCACGTGCACATATTTGAATTATTCTCACGTGTGCATATTTTATGTACCTGTGTGTTGCACTTCTGCCCCAGTTCCTTGTTTTAGTTTACTTTCAGTACACAGGTTTATCTGGATGTTTGTTTCCACAGATCCAGTTCCCTGCTCTGGATATCCGTCTTTCCTACAACGACGTGCAGCTTTTCCTGGCTATTGCTAAGTCCATCCCCACTGGTCCCCCCAGTGTCCCTGACCCTACCTCTGCCTCCCAGGCAGCACCTTCCACTGCCAGCCCAGACACCACCTGCAAACCAAAAGACAGCTTCAGACAACGCACAGAGGCCCTGCTGGGTAGACGCCACTGGAGCTTGTGTAGCTCATACTTCCTAGCAATGCATGAGATCTAGCTGCTAAATCATACATCAGTGTTTTAAAGTCATTCTGTGTGTATGTAATTTCAGAAAATCAGCTTGCACGCCTACAGGACCTGGGGTTCAGGAAGGATGACTGCAGGCGTGCTCTTATTCACTGTAAAGGTAAGTGATTGTTTCCTGATGTATCTCTGCGGTCTCATCCGAGCCAGCGGTGCTCAGCTGGTGTTCAACTCGCCTGACTATGTCAACCTATTAATAGATAGGTCGCCCCCAAAGGAGGAAATGTTGGGCGGGTAGAGTGAAAGAATGGGCGTGTGTCGCTACAGGCCAGCTGGACCAGGCCGCCACGTGGCTGCTGGAGAACGCGGAGAGCACATCAGGCAGAAGTCGGGCAGACTCCGATTCACCGTCCCGCTCTGCTCCACCGCTCTCGGGGGTGGAGGTCAAGGCTGAGAGCGTGTGCATCTGCTTCATTGATGACTGTCTGGACTGTGACGTCCCTCTGGCAGAACTTACCTTCTCACGTAAGATCCACTCCGGCTGAGCTGAGGGCAGTTATGCACTTCGTATCAGAGGCTCAATCAGGAGTCTTGCTACAAGCATCCGTATTGGTTGAATTTTTTTTATATTAGTTAGCCTAAATTAAATTAATTTTTTTTATATTAGTTAGCATAAATAACCATCAGAGTGTTTACAGAGGTGGTAGTTAGTCCAAAACCAGCCCTGTTTTTTTGTCATCGGACATGTTTATTTGAGCAGTTAATCTAACTGGTTGGCTACTTTGTCAAGCTCCTAAGCAGAAGGACGGAGGAGAACCTCTAGAATCTGTACTTCCAAGTGATTGTGATCTGCATACCTCTGATTTGAAGTGAGAATTTAAGGTGCTTTCTGAAAGGTCTTTCTACCCTTCTGCATCATCAAAGGATTGTCGGTGTTGCAGAGAATTGGCTCTACCAAGGAAGGAAATGCCAGCTTTACCCTGTCTGGAGATTACTACAACCGAGAGCTGTCAGGTGAGCCGGAGCCCATTCCAGTATTTTATGTTTAAGCTTTAGAGATAAGCGATGAAATCTCTCATCCCCAGAGGGCTCTTTTATGACTGGCTAAGGCCGAACATGTAGTGCCGGAGGCTTAATCGAACATTTATCTGGGCCGTAAACAGTGCCGTCACGAAGACGTTGTTGACTGTGTGTCTGCAGGCTGGGAGCCGTTCATCGAGCCCTGGCCGTGTGTCCTGAACTGGCAGCAGCAGGCGGCAGGCCGGCTCCATCCCCCCCGCATGAAGATGGGAGTGCGAGCCAAGCAAAGGCTGGACGTGAACGTCACCTCCGTCTTACTGGGTAGGCAGTCTGGGTCGAGCCCCCTCACACAGATGCCCCCTTTACCCTTGCTGTTTGCCTCCATATTTATGAGTGGTGTGACGGTTCTCTCACCCCTACGCCACACAGAGCAGTACAGCGCCACCAAGACTTCGTGGTTAGCAGATTACTGCAAGGAAGACGAGCTGTCGCCACACTCCTCCACCTCCCTGTCTTGGATGGGCTCCTCTGTGGACCCCCCCTCCTTTGGCCAGAGTGAGTAAGAGGCATTCAGTCCTGTCTCCCAGCCAAGAAAGGGTTTACTTTGTCATTCCGGGGGAAAAGGGGGGGGGGGGGGGGGAATCATTACACTTCAAACGTCTTTATGAGAATGTCTCTAAAGTTTATTTTGGACAAAGAGACCAAATTTATTTAAATGTTGTTTAAATGCTAAAGTTAAAAATAAAATCTTGTTTCCTTGACCTCAGTGACAGAAAGCACACATGCTTTTCCGATTCTTAATGACATTACATGTCATGACCAGTGAAGATAACCATAAGATTTCATGTAAACAGTGATAATTGAGACCATTGCTTTTTCCTTCAGTGCACTCCTTACCTGCATCCTCCCTGCATGACTCCCTCTTTACTCTGTACTAACATCCTTTCTCTGCTGTCAGGTGTTCCTCTTGCCTACCTTAGAACTAGAAGTTCTGCCAGCTTGACTTGCCTTGAGCAGCAGATTCATTCCCGAGGTACAGTGCATAGACTGAGCAGCAGGAATTTCAACAAGTTGGGAGTTGGTGTCTGGCTTCGATTCCACCTTTAACCCCCTTAAACGTTCCTTCTGATCATTCCTTCCTGTCTGCAGTCATCATTGAGCTTGTTTCCATTTAGCAGGTCATTAAGTCGTGTGTTTCACTCACCTCCACCACCACAGTTCTGTTTCTGTCTGGGATGTTGAAGATCATAGAGTCTCTCCGTGTGACTCTGAAGCTCTAGCTTGTGAAACTGTGTCATTTTGTCTTTCTGTCAAAAGACAACTTACAAGTTCATACAAGACCAGAACCATGTGCCTGGCCAAACAAACAAACAATCTTTTTTACGTGAGGTATCTGCATGCATTGTTTTTGTTTGGTATGTAAGCAGTGTGTGGTCTCTGTATTCATACCGCTCTCAGTACTGAGTAAAACTGCTCGTTTTCTAATGTTGTTTTTGTGTCATTTCAGCGGATGTAAAACTGTCTAAGAGGAGGCAGCCGTTCATTCCCTATGCCCTGCGCAACCATACTGGATGTACTATGTGGTTTGCAACCCTTACCACCACCCCAACCAGGTGTGTGTATGTGTGTGTGTGTGTGTGTGTGTATGTGTGTGCGTGTGCGGACGGAAATTCAGTTTGCTCCTCTTTCATCCACAGGGTGGCACTATCTCACAGTGGTAGTGCTGATTCTATATCAGATGTGCATGGACCCGGGACAGATGACACACACAACATTAGTCAGTGGAGAGAAGTGCTGCCAGGAGAAGAGATTCCTTTTGAGTTTGAAGCCCGTGAGAAACTTAGGCACAGGTTTGTGTGTGTGTGTGTGTGTGTGTGTGTGTGTGTGTGTGTGTGTGTGTGTGTGTGTGTGTGTGTGTGTGTGTGTGAACTGCTTCTGGGTTAAAATTCAGCTGGGACTACAGACCACTAGAATAAGCTGTGTACAAGTAAGACTGTACACTTGGCTCTCCTGAGGAAATCATGTCAAGCTACTCAGTCCCATCACTGTGACCTGAGTTCTTCTGTGTCCTCTTGAAGTTAAATCCCCAATGCTTTAAGTTTAAATATGGGGGGGTTAATTTACTAACAGTCCATCTGTTTGTTGCTCAGACATACTCATGAGTTGAAGCTGCACCAGCTGTTGGTACGTGTTGGAGGCTGGGAGCAGGTGAAGCCTGTCTCTGTGGATAAGGTTGGAGTTTTCTTTCGTTACGCTGCACCTGATCGAAACAACCCCTCCAGCACAGTGAGTGTTTGGTGTTTTGAAAGTACAAAATTATAGAGTTATTTCTCTTTAGAATGATGTGATTTTGAATAGATTCACTTACCTGATGATTCACTTCACACATTACCTAGCTTTTGGAAATCTGTCACAGGCTTTATTTTTAACCTTTCCTTTGGTGTGTTAATCTTGAAAACGTTTAGCTTGACTGATGATAACATTTAAACTTTTGATTTGATGTGGTTTATTTAGGTTGGCAGTCCAATCAGCAGAACTAACATCATACATCCTCATGTATATGTAAGTCATCATCACATTTTACATTTTTGCTGTTAATTACTTTCTGAGCTCATTTGTATTTCAGGTCATGATTTTCAATGTTGAAACTTCATGTGCAGTTCTCAGCCTTGCCTCCTGTCAGAGTTGTCTTCTCCATCACCATGGAGGGTAGCGCCCGCAAGGTCATCACCGTTCAGTCCGCACTCATGGTGAAAAATCGTTTGGAGGTTCCCATGGAGCTACGGTTGGACAGCCCTTCAGCTCCAGACAGTGAGTCAGACAGTGGTCTTCTACTCCCACCTTGTGTACCATTGATCACCAGTGCGTTCAAAGTGCGCCTTTGTAAAGCTCTTTCTCATTGATTGTCCCCAACAGAGCCAGTTGTGCTTCCCCCTATCCTGCCTGGAGAGGCCCTGGCTATTCCCCTGCACCTGACCTCATGGAGGCTGCAGGCTCGGCCCAAAGGTCTGGGACTGTTCTTCTGCAAGCTACCCATACACTGGACCAGCGTGGAGCTCCCTGGGGAGGTGAACAGCAGTAAGAGGGAGTGCCAGTCAGTCGACTTCGACGACCAAGTCAAGCGCAGCTTCAGGTAAATGCAGAGACATGGTGAGGTTTGGCTTGAGAGAGAGCGATGTGTTTACTCATGAGCAACGTCTTTGATGTCTGCTGTATTCATTTTTAGGTTTTGCGTGGTTATCAAGAAGGAGAACTACCCCGAGCAGCAGCCTGCCAAAGCTGTTTCTGGCAGCACCAAGCAGATCTACCGGCAACCAGGCCACACCATCTATCTACTGCCCACCTTGGTGCTGGCTAACCTGCTTCCCTGTGACCTCAACTACTACATCAAAGGCACATCAATCAAGGGAACCATGAAGCCAGGCAAAGAAACAGTGCTTCATGCTGCAGACACCTCACAGAATATAGAATTAGGTAAGCTGTGGATGGGGTCTATGAACTGTACCTTAGGAATGAAGTTCTCACACGCGCTGTTATTTAAGTATTACATCAGAAGAATTTCTGTGTCTAAATAGAAACGTAGTTTTAATATTGCGCTGTGTTGACTGAAGGCTGACATGGCTCCTGCACCTGTTCTGATCCTTCCCAGGTGTTCTTCTGGAGAACTTCACCGTGTGTAAGGAGCTGCTGATTCCTCCTGGTACTCAGAACTACGTGGTGCGCATGCGTCTGTATGACACAAACAAACGGCTGTTGTGTCTCACCATCCGCATCGTTCTCCGAGCCCAGGGAGCACTCAAGATCCTCATCTCCGCCCCCTACTGTCTCCTCAACAAGACCGGTACGCTGGGCCGCTCCTTGATCGGCGATCCCACGTGCGACGGCACTACGATCTAAATGGCATAATTTTACAGGCGGCCGTTCTCCCGCAGGTCTGCCTCTGATCTTCCGTCAGGATAATGGGAAAACGGATGCTGCTGGTCAGTTTGAGGAGCACGAGTTAGCAAGGAGCCTGAGTCCACTCCTCTTCTGCTACACGGACAAAGAGCAGCCTGCCATGTAAGTGGAGTATTCGTTTCATTATGCTAATGAGTCTTTCATTTGCTCAGACACAGACATCGAGCCCAAACCTCTGAATTTTCTTTTGTATTCGTTCTCTGTTTGTCTGTGTCTCTGTCTGTGTGTGTGTGTGTCTGGTTATCTGGTTGTGTCTCTCTTTCTGTCTCTCTCTTTGTGTTTGTGAATCAGGTGCACTATGCGTGTTGGTAAAGGGACCCACCCAGATGGTGTTCCTGGCTGGTGTCAGGGTTTCTCTTTGGATGGGGGGAGTGGAGTGCGAGCAGTCAAGGTAATCCAGCCGGGGAACAGACCAGGACTCATCTATAATATAGGTGAGTAGAACACCACTTCATCTAATGTTGTGCCAATTATGTTATCTGAGCATTACAAGCTTTGACACACACGTCTCATTTGTTTAAGGAATTAATGTTCGAAAGGGGAAGGGGCGTTATCAGGACACCCACATCGTGACTTTTGCACCTCGTTATTTGCTTGACAATCAGTCTTCACACAAATTGGCCTTTTCCCAGAGGGAGTTTGCTAGAGGGAAGGTATGAACAGAAGCTTCAAAACACAACCTGTCTCATTGACGGCATAATATTTTGACCGGTTTTCTCTGTGCTATAATTCATAACTAAAAATCGACTTGTATCGAAGATGATTTTAACACACTCTGCATGCGCTCTAGGGCACGACGAATCCCGAGGGCTACATCTCCACTCTGTCAGGCTCCAGCGTGGTGTTTCACTGGCCCAGAAACGACTACGACCAGCTGCTGTGTGTGCGGCTCATGGATGTACCAAACTGTACCTGGTCTGGAGGCTTTGAAGTCAGCAAACCGAAGTCTTTCTACATCAACATGAGGTACCCCAGCAACTCTAACAGCTTTGAAAGTATTATCTAATGCATATGGTAGAAATGGAGCAGTTTTGGATACATCTTTCCTTTCTATGACATCTTCCACAGGGACACGCTGGGCTGCTGTTTTTTTCTCCGTGTTGAGATCACCCTGAAAGGAGCGACCTATCAAATCTCATTCAGCGACACTGACCAGCTGCCTCCGCCCTTCCGCATAGACAACCTCTCTGAGGTGAGTGGCGTCTCGTCCCGATGCCCTGTGGTTCTAATCACGGTCCGTTTACTTTCCTTTTCTTGTGTTGTCCAGCTGCCTTTTGTAAATCTTAAATCAGTCACAGTCATGACTGATGTGCCTTTAGATACATGCCTTGTTCTTCGCTGCACTCAGGTGCCCGTCCAGTTCTGGCAGCATGGAGTCTCGGACATGAGGCTGTACACAGAGGTGAAGTCTGGGTCGGTCCTGGACTACGCCTGCGACGAGCCCACTCTTCCCCCTTACCTCACGCTGACCGTGAAGGGAGCCGGCTCCTCTGAGGTCACCGCTGACATGAACCAGTTTCGAGAGTACAGCAGGCTCTACTACGAGAACTTCATCTACATCGCTGCCACTTTCACTTTCTCTCAGTGAGTTCTCTAATCGGACCACGTTAAAAGGTGGCCTCAAATGTTCTGTCACGTAGGCTGCCAGGTAACGTGTGCCATGTCGCGTATAGTTAATGTCTTTACCTTTGAAGTCATCCATGACTGAGGACTTGCTCTTACTGTAGGGATGAAGATAAAAGGTCAGGAGTGATGAAGCGCGTGGCCAGCTGTGCTGACCTGGTGCTTGATGTCGAGACAAAAACACAGAGAGTCATACTGAAGAAAAAGGTGCCACCTTTATCTCCTTAGAGTCTTTTCTCTCTAAGGGTTCCTGGTGAACCTGCGTTCTTACCGTCAACGGCTCTTTTGGTCGGCCTGCAGGAACCAGGCAAGCGATCTCAGCTGTGGAGGATGACGGGTCAAGGAATGCTGTGTCATGAGGGTTCCTCTCCCCCTCAGAGTAAACCTTCCCAGCCGCGACCTCTTGACTCTTCCCTGGTGCTGGACATCGCTGGGCTGGCTGCCGTCACAGACAACAGGTCAGTCTGCGCTGACCTGTAGTGTGGTTGCCGTGGGATACATCTGTGGATTTTGCCAGCGTTTTCTGAATAAAACAGTCACATAAACAAGAGTAGTTCTAAATCAAGTTACGTAAATTAGGCATTTTTATTAGTTATGTATAAATTACTGTATAAATGTTCTGTTCAAGATGTTGGTACAGAGTATTGAACTGGTTTCTGCTGGTTTGTCCTGGCAGGACTACACTTAACTGATGTTTCATGATTTAAAGATGCGACAATTGTGTAACAAAAGCATAAAAAAATAAACATTTCTCTACATCTTAAAACACTTCTTTATTATTTTAAAACATGTGTTTTCACTGCTGCACACTTTGAAAAGCAGCTGGAGATCAGTTCATTGGTAAATGGCATCTGTTCAGCCATTTGTATATATTAAATGTGTTCAGGCTTTCATGTCCCTGTGTCTGTCTGTGTCTCTCTCTCTCATGCAGTTATGAGCCACTGATGTTGAGGCGGCCAGACTCTCGCCGCAGCACAACCCAGACATGGCACTTCAGCTCTGGCATGCTGACCTGCGGCTTACCCAGACTGGTGGTGCAGGTCTGGCTCGTTCCTTTGGACGGCTGACTGTCTTGTCTGCACTTGTCAAGTGCCCTGTCGTTATTCTGTTACACTATTGTGTGTGCGCTTGCTGTGCTCCACAGGTGAAAGGGGGAGTCGCAGGCCTTTACGATGGTGCTGAGGTGGTGCTCGGTCCTGACTCTGGACTGCTCGATCTGCCCCCACAACAGCAGTTTATTAACCAGAAGATGAGACCTGGCTCTGGGGTGCTGTCTGTGCAGGTGCTGCCAGATGGACCCACTCGTGTGTTGCAGGTAGATGCTCAGATGTCAGTTTGTCAGGTAGGATTGATACCAACGGTTCTTCCTGCGCAAGGGTTTCCGACAAGCTGGGTGCTTTTGCTCCTCCTCCAGGTCAGTGACTCTAATCAGCGACGTTTAAACAGATCTACTCCAAGCACAGAGGAAGATCAGAACAAGGAGAATACTCAGGAGGTGCCTGTTAAGGAGGAACTAGAGGTTAACTCATTTCTATCTAAAGAATTCCAATTTCTCAGGTGTTTACAGGTAGATGATATAAAGGTATAAATTGAAGAATTTAATTTAATCATAATTTGTTAATGGTGATGAATTGATAAATAATGAGTTAATGAGGAACCCCTTTGCTGCAGGGACATGGAAAAGGCAATTTCACATCCTGTCAGCATATTAAGTGAGTAAAGCTCCCTCTGTTTGCTTTGTGTAGGTGTTGGTGAACTTGGAGGAGGGAGTGGGCCTGTCTTTAGTGAACAAGGTGCCCGAGGAGCTGGTGTTCATCACCCTGTCTGGCATCAGTGTGCACTTTACCCGCACGGCCGCCAGCCAAGTGCTGGAGCTCAGTGTACAGAACATCCAGGTGACTGCAATAAAGCTGTACAAAGGTGTGGTTTCTAACATCGACCATCTCTAGAGGGCACAAATATCAAGCAGCGCACCTCTTGCCCGTCTCCATCAGGTGGATAACCAGCTCCTGGGCACCACTCAGCCTGTGATGCTGTGTGTGACTCCAGGCTTCAGTGAAAGCAGTGTGGTGGATTCTGGACCTGCTCTACAAGTCAATGCTGTTAAAGTGCCCAGCAGTCTCTTGCTTACTGAACTGTTCAAGGTAAGGCCAGACTCCATGCTTGGTCTATTCCCTCATATCCTGCGTCTGTGGACAGGTATTTTTGTTTTTTTTACTTTTGTCTATTTTTTCCTCTATTGCTTTTTCATTGAATATTGATGTGTAGCTGCGTTTTTACCTGGTTGATGTGTTTTTGTTATGGAAAATTCAATTCTATAATGTTTGCCAGCACCTCATGGTCACTGCTCGACGCTTTACCATCATCATTGAAGAGAAGCTCTTGCTCAAATTGCTGGCCTTCTTTGGCTATGGGCAAACAGAAGGTGATATGTAAAGGAGTTTGTAATATCGTATGTAAAATTATAGTCTGCTCAAATTTCTACCAATGTACACACTGAAGTTGTGTATGATGGTGGAGTGTTGGTTCATTTCAGAGATTGAGAAGTTGGATGAGAACATGTATGAGAAGCCCAGCGAGGAGACGGAGCCTCAAAAACGCTATTACTTTGAGAACCTGAAGATCAGCCTCCCCCAGGTCAAACTGAGCGTCTTTACTTCACACAAGCTGCCACCAGACCTCAAGGTAAAGTAGATTCTTTAGCTACATCTTTTACTCAGACTACTCCCAAGAGCCTTATTTGGCAGATAAAGAGTTATCCACACGTCCTGTGCTCAACAGAAGAGGTTGCCATGGCTCCCACCCTTTCACACTGTAATTCCATTGTAATGACACTAGAATATGTGTCAGTATTGTTAGTATTGTGTTAGTATTGTGCCTGTGCTAGAGCACAATGTTCTGAGCAACAAGGTGACTAAGGCACAAAGCACTAAAGCAAAAATACAGTACAGAGATGAATTAATGAAGAAAGGAGATACCACTAGCATATATGTTTGGCAGATCTTTCATAATAATTCATAATGCCTGGTGAGTGTGTTGCGCCAAGTGGCTTGTGTGGTGATGGGACAGTGGTTGAGTTCAAGTTTTGTTTTCTTTTGTTTAGTTTTTTTTCTCCCCTCGTTATTTCTTATAGGTTCTGAAAGGAACCCTGGGATTCCCACTCATCAGGTTTGAGGACGCAGTCGTTAACATGTACCCCTTCACTCGAGTCCACCCGTACGAGACCCAGGAGATCATCATCAATGATGTACTCAAACACTTCAGAGAGGTAAGGCCTCTGACAAACCATCCCTCTGTTTCTAATTGTTATAGGCAGTAACGCAGACAAATGCTGCAAAAACCTCCCACACTGGTCAAATGAGACAATGACGGTGAAGAGGAAGCATGATCATGGCATGACTTGTGAATGACCTTTTACTCACCCAAGAAAATTGCAACATCTGTATAATCTTCAGAACTGGCAAGACTGCACGGATTACAGCCAGAAAGAAGTAGTACAGTCTCGCAGAACCGGGCCTCTGCTAAACCAGACTAACAGTCTGGACAGCTCTGGCTTTTCATAGGACTGACACTTGTGTACTCAGTCCTTTGATACAGATGAACCACACACTAAAGTGTTTTGGCAGATGCTTTCTTGGGAAGCTTGTGAAGGACTTGGATAAGGTGGAATGCTAATTGACCAAGAACCATTACAGAAAAATTCTGCACAGAGGTGTGGAAAGTATTCACCATGCAGTGATACATGGAAATGAGGACTACAGCATGGATGTCTCTGAACAGCTGCAGGATGTTGTCAACATAAAAACAAACACATCCCATTTGGTCGTGACGAAAGACTTTCAACAACAAAATTGGAAATCACAGGGCAAGTTTCTGAGCAAAGAATGAGCTGGAAGTGCTAAAAAAATACTCTAAAAAATGATTTTGTTGTCGTTAGCAGTTTTGTTAATATGTTGCTACACAAAAAGATGAAAAATGGAAGAAAAGGCTGGAAATATAAAGCAGAAGAAGAAGAAGAAGAAGTGTGGAAAGAACTCTGTAAAACTGCAAGGAAATGGGATTCACACTTCAGGTTGAGCACATTCAGTGGACCAGCAAATTCTGAAATTTCATCTGGCCCCAGCAGGGCCTTCAGACTGTCCACCAGCAGAAGCTCCGCTGCACTTCAACACAGACAGGTGCACATGCAGAGCACATGAAAAGCTCATCTCAAGAGTGGGAGCGTACTAGCTCCAGGTCAAGGGTCTTTTTCACCAAACACCTTAAAGTCAGACAATGGGGTAGCAGTAGGCATGTTCTAACCCTTTCTGTATTTGCCAATTCCAACTAACTACTGCCTGTCTCTACCACACAATAGCTACCAACTTCTTCTCAGAAGCAAGTGTCTGCATCTTTTTAATCTGCTGCGCATGCAGTAACTGATTAAGAGCGAACGAAACCAGGTCATCCTTTCCACCCAGATGACCAAACATGCTGTTGTATTCTGTGTTTGGTTTCAGGCTTTTCTGAAGTTGAGACTGCTAATTTAATTCATGGTCCGTTGCCATTATAGATCAGCTCTTTAAAAGAGTGTATACTGACTCCACTTATGTTGGTGTGTAGGAGCTGATCAGTCAGGCAGCGCAGATTCTGGGCTCCGTGGACTTCCTGGGCAACCCCATGGGCCTGTTGAATGATATTACAGAGGGCATGTCGGAGCTCATCAAGTCGGGCAACGTAGGAGGCCTCATCCGCAACGTAACGCATGGAGTGTCCAACTCAGCAGCTAAGGTAGCGCACGTCGTCGTATATGTAATTTCCCAATAATTCTCCTCTCCTCGTTGATTGTTGTGTAGGTGCCTTGAGTTGTTTCACACATTTTTGAGAAGATTTGAACACTTTCCCTTAACAGCACAGACCCATGTGTTTTTTTTTTTATTTCCTGGAAAAAGACAGAACAACACAGAAAAACCGGAGTGGGAGTGGGAGTGGGAGTGGGTGGGTGTGGGTGTTTCTCTGCGTGCATGTTTACAAATGACACTATTTCAAAGCTTGAACCTTAAAATGTATTTATTTAAATTGAGATCGATTTAATGTAGAAAATATTTTGTGAAAAAATTTACTAATAATGCTGTTTGCATTATTTGACAAACACACCTTTTCGGAACAAAAGACCTTCTTAAGTCAGGTGCCACTGGTAAGACTGAATCTGAAGCACAGCTGAGAAATTGAATATCAAAGAACATTTGAAAGAAATTAGAAATGGTTACAGCAATGTTCAAGATTAAAGGGTGACAAAAATATCTGTAGTCTTTATTTCATTAATATTAATATTAAAATATCTGTAGTCTTTATTTCATTAAGCGCTGGATCAGTACTGAGGAAATGAAAACACATCGTATTACTCAGACGATATGGAGACAAGACTGTTTTTCAAAATTACATCAGAGCAAGTATGTCAGTTGTGAGGGAAACCACAGCAAGGCCAGCAGTCACTTTGAAGGAGCTGCAGTGAAGGTGCACTAGTCAAGACCTCTGCGTACAAATTACCTTCATGGGCAGTTGTCTAAAAGAAACTCTATCAAAATATGCCTGGAATTTGACAAAAAGGATAAGGGTGACCTAGTTTAAATGTCAGAGCAGGCTTTCTGGCTAGATGGCACAAAAATGTAGGGTTTTTGCCAAAAATTAACACATTGCCCATTCCTCAACAAACCATCCCAAGAGTGAAGTACGTGACTGGCAGCGATTGAGGATGTTTTTTTTCAGTGGGGACTGTGTTGTTTTGTAAAAAAAAAAAACGACAGGTGCAGGGAGTTACTACAAAATGCCCTGCTTAAAATCTTAAGCTTGGGAGAAACATTGGGCCAAGTCTGTGATCCCAAGTACAAGACCTAAGCAAAGCATGAGTGGTTGAACAACCACAAGGTGAACGTTCTTCACTGGTCAAGTCCAGGCCCATAACTCGGTATAAGAATCTGCATCAATATTAAACATTGTGTTTCCGACTATTGGCTTACAAAGTGGAGTAAATCAGAGAGAATGGGGCAGAAATCCTTCTCAAACAGTGTGTTAAGGAGTGTGGTGCAGCAGAGTAGTACTTACTGAGGCTGAATACTCAATGCAAGCAGTTGTTTGTTTTGGTTTCTTTACTTCTGAAGATCTACTGACAATTTAGATTTTTTTTTATTATTGTTATTCTCAAAGCTTATTTCAAGAGAATTTTCATTTGCTATAAAACTTTTGGCTCAAACTGCAGAATTAAAGTGTTTGTGTGCGATTTATTAATAATTTGCAATCTGGATGAATCTGTTGACATTTAAAGTGCATTCTTGCATTTTTATATTAGCATTTACACTTCTGCTCCTCACAGTTCTGGAGACACTGGTTTGCTCAGAGGAGGAGCTGGACTTTAGTTGCTTTGCTCTTATTAGTTGTGCTCTGAGAGGACTCATTTGCAAACTGCCCTGCCAAGCCTCATGCACACCCAGTGCTGGCTGGTGCAGCAGCAGATGTCCTGTACAGTAGCTGTGTGGGCTGTGTGTGGTCGTACCCTGGTGCTGCTTCAGCCTCTGCTTCCAGCCTGCAGCCAGCACCCGGTGTGCCTGCTTGATGGAGCCAAAGAGCCCCAGCGTTTCGGTGGCAGCCAGCTCCCTGTCATCCAGCCCCTTTGTGTGTTTTTCTCTTCGGCCCTCCCCTACTCCTCCCGCACGGCTCCAGCCATGAGAGCAATGCTGAAACCATCACTAAATCCTTCCGCGGCTCGGATACAGATTCTCTGCTATTGCTCATGCCTGGGCTGTGATGCTGGTCTCTTCTGACCATAATTGTCGAAAGCACAATTATGCCTCGTTCAGTTAATGTCTACCTTTATGGAGTGCAGTGCTACGATCCAGCATGTTCTTTTCTTTTTTAAATGTGTTACGTATGTAATATGGAGAAATTAGCGATGGCAAAACGGGTGGATATTGAACCTTAATATTTAGTGTGATCATGTACTGGGTTCATGTGCAGTGTTCCCACTTACTTTTAATTATCCCTGTTCTCACTGGCAGAATGATGTACACGTGAACAGTGTTACTCCCCATACACTCATTTCCTAGAATGTTCCACAGATCAAATGAACGGTTTTGCCAATATCCACCAACCTCATAAAATTCCTTTTAATAGGAGAGCGTTTCTGTTTTTAAGTGCTTTTGATTTCATTAGGTTTCAAAAGTCTTTGACTGTTCTATTCTCAGGTATATAAATCAGTGTTCTTTGCAAAATAATCGATTGGCCACCCTGGATTCCTTTTGAACTCCTACCTCCTTTCTGGCGTTCATAGGTGTTTGGGATACTGGTACTTTGCAATATGAACCGCCAACATTTTCCCCCATTAGGTTTTAGTATGTAAGAGTTTGCACGCTTAAGACTGCAAAAGATGGCTGACTCTAGGCTCTGCCATTTATACTGAAAGTGCACGTTGCTGCTGTCAATAATGTCTGGGCTTTATGCAAACTTTGCATGTTGTTCTCCTGTGTTGCTCCATCCCAACAGCTACTGTAGGGTAAAAGCTGTTGAAATGTGAAGGTATCGTGTTCCCTCTGCTTGCTCCAGGGCATGCTTAATCGCAGCTGAAGTGAATCTTGTTGTCTTCGGAATGGTTCCACTATCTTTATTTCACATAGAGCCTCTCTTCATTGATTGCCTCAAGCTGAACTACTTTATGGCCAGTCGCACTGTGGTTGTATCCCGTATTCACGCGCACACACACGTTAAGGGGCCCTGCTCTCAGACTGGAGGAACTGATGGTTTGAGCAGAGAG
Source organism: Sternarchorhynchus goeldii (assembly GCA_028565775.1). Classification (NCBI taxonomy): domain Eukaryota; kingdom Metazoa; phylum Chordata; class Actinopteri; order Gymnotiformes; family Apteronotidae; genus Sternarchorhynchus; species Sternarchorhynchus goeldii. The sequence goes on from JAOXYF010000023.1 coordinate 4,201,827, forward strand.
ATGGGGAGGGCCATAAACTTGAAAGCATTCTCCTCTTCCTCTCCCTCCCCCCAGACTCAGATCTGGTAAGTGTATTGGTTTAGTTTCACAGCAGAGCTTAAAAAAGAGAGAGAAGGAGGAGAGAATCGGGGCTGGCCTTCAGATGAACTCACCAGGAACTTTGCTTGGGGGAGGTCATCCCAAGTTCATGCCTGGCTCCTGCCGGAACTCTGCAAAATGCGCCTGTGTTTACCCAGTGCTCAGACTCCAGTAGGGAGCTCTCTCGGCCTGTAACACAAGCCCACTTCCAGGAGGCACCTGCTGGGGTGGGTGGGTGTGTGTGTGTGTGTGTGTGTGTGTGTGTGTGTGTGCGCGCTCTGCCTAACGCAGTAACTGTGCTGAGAGGGTGGGAAGCCGTCCCATTAGACAAATTACTGCCTGATATATTTGACAGCTGGATGAGGCGCTGTGAAAAATCAGCATCTCCATAACTCAGCAGTGGAGCACATAGCATGATGATAACCACACCAGTGATGCAGAACATAAATTTATGTAAATAGTGCTTTCATGGTCATAGGTTATTTAATGTCATTACTGTGTGAATAGATGGATGTCGTTTATCTCGTAAAAACTTGAGAGTGCCTTATGAACATATTTTTTCATGGATTTCTTAGAATTCTCAATATAATTTCAGAGAAATTTACTTTTTTTATTATTTTAGAACTGAACATCTGCTCTGTATATTACTGGAAACGGAAAGCTTTTTGAATGTGTGACTGACTGCATGAATTGGTTTTTTGGGTCATGTGTATGGAAGGACCTTTGACTAAGACAAATGAGTTATCAATCACTTCACACTGAGAACCACAATAAGTCATTGATGTTGTCCAAGGCAGACAGTCTCGTCCTCAGGGACCCTGCAGGAGGTTTTTAACAGGCTGAGAGGGCCAATGTTGGCATCACAACTGCTTGTTATTTTAACAGACAAGTTCTTGAATGAGATGAAGATTTATTGAGACCTGAATTGTTAATCACACCACCTTTAGAGTGGCTCGAGTTCGTCAAGGCAAACTCACATTAACAACATCTATTTCACATTAGAAACATTCATCACATTTCTCGTAAGTCATTAAATGAAGCTTGTATCTAGTACCAAGATGGTTAATAAATTATCCTTGTTAAAAGCAGAATAAACACCGGGGAATTCACACCAAGCTACGCCCACACCACCAGACTTCTTCTTTAAAACAAGTATTACGAAATCACTCCATGCACTCAGTGTAGCACATTTTTATTTTGTGTAAGTCAACAATGGCGTATAAGTTTGTTGTAGAAGCAGATAAAGGTGGGGTTTGTGTTGGCTATCTAACGTAGCTCACCAGCTAAGTAGATGGCAGACTAGCAGATCAGATTTCTGCTGTTTTTAGATCATTCTTCATATCTAAATTACTAAATCAATCATTTTTTTATGAGCAACTATACATATGCCTTATCTGTTGTGTGTAGAGGGACCCCCCCCCCTTTCTTTATGAAAGCTAATACAGGGAGAATAAGTGCTCACTCTTGTTTTGACTTGGCGTTGCTCTTGAACCCACACCTGCCATTTTACTGGTCTGTCTGTTTTTGCAGTTCGCTGGCACCCTGTCAGATGGACTTGGTAAGACCATGGACAACCGTCACCAGAGCGAGCGAGAGTATATTCGCTACCACGGAGCCACCAGCGGGGAGCACCTGGTGGCAGGAATTCATGGTCTTGCTCATGGTACACTAGCATGGCATGTTTTCGAGTTGTTTTTCCACAGGCATGTTACTGTGCAGTACAAGTACCAAGAGACTGCTGTTAATACTGTACGTATTCTGTGAGCAATATTCCCCTTTGTTCTTGCAGGCATTATTGGTGGTCTGACCAGTGTGATCACGTCCACTGTGGAGGGGGTGAAGACCGAAGGGGGAGTGAGCGGCTTCTTTTCGGGTCTAGGGAAGGGCCTGGTGGGCACAGTCACTAAGCCGGTGGCGGGAGCGCTGGACTTCGCCTCCGAGACGGCTCAGACTGTAAGAGACATGGCCAGCCTGAGCAACCACAGGTAAGGCTCCACAAGTCAGGCTAGGGTGGGCGTGCACGTCGTTACCCACCCGCCCACACCCTCCTCCACCCACGATTCCCACCCTTCGTGGTTACGTTATGTTTACAGCATTCGGGCTATGGTTTAGGCTCTGTGAACTCTCCATAAGCACTTAAACACCAGATGTACCTATAAAACCCACCTGTCTTTTAATTAGTGCAGTTTGTGGCTGGTGGGCTTTACTCTAATGAAAGTCTCCTAATGATGCACATGACTATGCAGTCACGTTCAGCTGCTCCTTCTTGCGGGTTTAAGAGCCTTCCCTCTGGGTGTGACCCCCACCTCTGGCTTCCACTCTGCCCTACCTGAGGTTTTATGAGGGGCCCAGCAGCAGCTCATATTACACAGGGTGTCTGGTATGTAAAGCCATTTGTTCTGCATTTGCCTATGTATAAGTGAGGCAGCCAGGCGTCGACAGAAGTCAGACTCTCTGCACTGGATGTATTTAGCCTTCCCTTTCCAACTGGAGGAGGAATGAGTTTCCTGCCCTCAAACCCTGTGTGTGTGTGTGTGTCTCTGTCTGTGAATGTGTGGAGGACCTGCTGGTGAACTGTGCAGTAGGGAACTAGGGGAGGGTTTTTTGGGGAGGCATTCGGAGCGTGGCAGCCACAGTGCAGCAGGGAGTTCAGCCAGAGTTCACACCGAAAACGTACAGGATTCATGGGTCAAAGTGGACACTGTATGACCCGCTATTACGCTCTCTCAAAACCGCACTCATAGGTAGAGCAGTCCCATTCTCTCTCAAAACCGCACTCGTAGGTAGAGCAGTCCCATTCTCTCTCAAAACCGCACTCGTAGGTAGAGCAGTCCCATTCTCTCTCAAAACCGCACTC
>JAOXYF010000023.1:4219065-4263529 GCA_028565775.1 Sternarchorhynchus goeldii
TGACTTGGAAGGTTAAAAAGTCATAGATCATTTAAGCTCAACAAAACAGTCTTGCCTGTCAGCACTCCATTGTTGTACATTTGTAAAGGCCAAAAAAGCAGAGGAAACACCTGTGTTTGTGTGCCTGCAGAGGAGAACCTGAGGAGGCACATGAAACACAACTGACTTTGCATTCAGGGGCAGAGGTGATTCAGTTCAAGTGCTTGTTGTCTAAGAACATTTAACTAGTGCCATCACATAGGAAACCACAGTATAGAGCTGTGTGTTAAGGGAAACAGTCTGAAGAGCTTTTATTTTGCCCATTAGTGAATATCTGTTGCATGACAGTGAGTGTTCACTTCATACAATGAAGAACAGGATAATAAGAGTTGAAAGGTTTACTTATAGTTAATCTAAGAATTTTATCTGACTGCTGAAAATTAAACATCAAATAGGATATACAGCGTAATACTTATTGTCATGCAGGTATTATAATTCCTTAATTGTAAGGATAAGTTTAGTGTCAAGTTAACAGAATTTTACATGAGGTTGAAAGAGAATTTTTCGGTCCACCTTAAATAATGCTGTACATACGGTAGTTCGACTGTAGAAGGCACTCTTTAGCCAATCTCGATTTTTTTTAAAATAAATTTTTAGAGAAAAAAATTGATTCTAATAATAGATATAATAATAAAGGAATTGCACATTAATATAAATTCTCGCATTTTAAATAATAAACTTTACAAGAAATTTCTAGGACATGTATATTTTATAATTTTATCCCAATGGAATTAATTGCAACAGTATGGCACTGGCATGGTATACAGCAATTGAGCAGTAGTGCCCACAGATAAATAAATGAGAAACAGAAACTTCAAAGAGTTGCTGAAACCGATATTAGGCTAAACATGCGAAAGATACACAAGATAAGTACAGCCCTGTAAGAAACTACTACTTTTGGAAGTGATAAAGCAGTTTAATAACTCCAATCAACCTGGCAGTATGTCACCTTGATCAGTAATGCATAGACATGAATTAATTAGAAGCTGAAATTGCAGAGGCAATTGAAGTCAGACCAGAAAAATATCTAAAAAAAAAAAAAAAATCTTCCCTTTTAAAGAAAACACGATTTTAGATTGGATCAAATTTGTCTGTAAACAACTTAGTAATATTGTAAACTGAACAATAAGACACTTTTAAATGAAGGAGCAGGAATTCCAGAGGACATGTGAAGAGCTTCTTTAAGTAAGGCAAGACAAATAACAGATCATAAGAGAACAAAAAAAAACAGTTTTAGTCTGGACCATATGAATTTTACACCTCAAAACTAACTGGAAGTGCCATAACCTGTGTAACAGTGCACACTTGTGATGACCTAAAATTCTAGGGTGATGCTGAAGGTCTTTTCAAGAGGCCAGACCAATGAGAGCAACATCTTCTCTCAGGTCTTCCAATGTAAAGAATACCTGCTTTTCATTTGTCCCAAGTTAATATAATACCTTAAAACTGCCAGACAATACTGCACACGGCTATCGCTTTTATCCAAAGCAACTTACAGTAGTCACCAAATGCATCTTGAGCAATTGGCAGGCCTTGCTCAGGGGCCCAACTGTAGCAACTTGGCAGAGGCAGGACTTGAATTAGCAAGCTTGTTATTATTAGCTGGGTACCTTAAACACTGAGCTACCTCTGCCCAGTAAATGAATATCTGAAGCTCCAGAGGAACTCATGATGCCTTAGTCAAGTAAGGCCCAAAAAATAATAATATATGTCCAAGTAAAATCAAAATATTTTAGAATCTGAAAATCTGAAATCTGGACCAAATTCACTGAAGACATCAAAACTACCTTATATTGCAACCTGGGCAATAGTGCACACTTTAACGAATAACATGAACGAATAAGCTTTCAAGGTCTTATTCAAGTTGGGCCAGAGAAATAACATATTCCCATCACATAATCCATCTTCCCCTTTAAGGAAAACTTGGATTTAGTCTGCCCCATAATGATTTAATAACTTAGAACTACCTGACAATGTTGTACTCTGAGCAATGGCACACACTTGTAAATGAATAGGCTGAAATTCCAGAGGGATTTTCAAGGCCTTATTCAAGTTCAGCCAGGCAAATAAGAGCTCCTCATGAGAGAACATGTCTTCTCCTCTAAGGAAAACTGGGCTTTCGGTCTGGCCTGAGTGGATTTAATACCTAATAAAAACTACATAACCATACTGTACCCTGAGCAATAATGTACACAGATAAATGAATCAGAGACTTCAATCCCAATGGAGATTTGAAGGTCTTATTCAAATCAGGCCAGTCAAATAACAGGCTTGCCAACCTTTCAATATTAGAATATATTCTAATATCAATGTTTTATGGTGTTTTAAAAGTGCATAAAGGTGCATTAAAGTGCATATAGAAGTTCATAATGGTGCATACATTGACATTCCCCTTCCTTCGCAAAGCAAGTGACCCTAAATATTCACATAAGATTGGAATACTTCATACATGGCTTTCAAAATAATTTCAAGCTGCCATCAGAAATGAATTCAATTTCTAACACATTTAACAACATAAATTACCCCAGTGCAGCTTCACTCGAACCCAGGTCTAGTGCCCTAAAGAGCAAGAAAACGAGCGAGACAAACCCAGGTCTAGTCTCCTAAAGAACAAGATAATGAGCGAGACAAACCCAGGTCTAGTCTCCTAAAGAACAAGATAACGAGTGAGACAAACCAAGGTCTAGTCTCCTAAAGAACAAGATAATGAGCGAGACAAACCAAGATCTAGTCTCCTAAAGAACAAGATAACAAACGAGACAAAAGCTCCCAGTCCATTGTGGGAAAACATTGGGAGGACCTGAATCAAAAAGCAAACCCACCCTTGTTGGAGTGACTGGATAGCAGCATTTGTATTCGTCATTAAAACCTTCATAATTCCACTGGAATTTCATTGTTTTGTTAATTTACCTGTGTCCACTGTTGCCATGTAGCCAAAGTTTTTAAGCTGTTAAAATTCTTTGGCCAGGATAAAATTGTTTTCCTTGCAGCAAGAGACCCAATTCACATTTGGCCATTTCTGGTTTGTCTGCTCAGTAGTCAACAATGCTGTAAAGACCCATCTGTAGATTCTTATTAATGTACCTGTGTGTTCAGTTTCCTAGGGTGCAATATTGCCAGGTAGTTTAGAGGTAATAAATCCAGACTAAAATCAGGTTTTTCTTAGACGGAAGACCTATTCTCTCACATGGTAATCCCTCATTTGCATGGCCTGACGTGTATAAGACCTTCAGAATCCCTATGGAACTTCAGCTCATTCATTTTCAAGTGTGCACTGTTGCACTGAGTGCAATATTACCAAGTGGTTCTGATGCATTAAATCCAATTGGATCACACTAAAACCAGATGCTCTTTAGAGGGCAAGACGTTCTCTCATGAGGACGTGTTCTCTCATGAGGACATGTTCTCTCATGAGGACATGTTCTCTCAAGACATGTTCTCTCAAGACATGTTCTCTCATGTTATTTCCCTGGTTCACACTGAAATAAACCTACAAAATTTCTCTGCAATTGCTGCTTCATTTACCTGTATGCTCTAAAGCTCAATTATGCCATGTTGCAAGGTAGTTCTAAGCTGTTATATTATTATAGGCCAGACTAAAACTAAACTATCTTCAGAGGGAAAGACTCCCATGAGATCCGTTATTTGTCTGGTGCGACACGAATAAGGCTTTCAAAATACTTCTGGAATTTCAGCTTATTCATTAACAAGTGTGCACTATTGTTGAGAGTATAATACAGTCAGATAGATTTGAGGTATTAAACGAATCCAGGCCAGACTAAAAGAAGGTTGCTTTAGAGACGAAGGCATGTTCTCTCGTGGGAATCTTGTATTTGCCGACTTGAATGAGGGCTTGATATTCCTCTGGAATTTCAGCTTATTCAATCACAAGTGTGCATTATTGCACATGGACCAATACTGCCAGGTAGTTTTGATGTATTAAATCTATTTGGCCTAAAATAAAACCTAGTTTTCCTTTGAAGGGATGACCTGTTCTCCCAAGGGGATATCTTATTTGCCTGGCCTGACTTGAAATAAGGCCTTGAAATTCCTCTGGAATTTGATCTCATTCATTTTCAAGTGTGCACTGTGCACTGTTGCAATATTGCCAGGTGGTTTGATGCCTTAAATCCATTCAGGCCAGACTAAATCCAGGTTTTCTTTATAGGCCAAGACCTGTTCTCACTTGAGGATATGTTATCTGTCTGGATGGACTTTGAAAAAGGCCTTCAAATTCCTTCTGGAATTTCAGCTTCTTTTTAATTTACCTGTGTGCACTATTTAATTTACCAGTATGCAGAACAGTCTGGTAACTTTTGGGTTATTAAATCAATCTTCTCTGAAGTGGAGAAGATATTTTCTCTCATGGGGATCTCTTACATGCCTGGCCTGAGTTGAAATAAGGATTTATAAAATCCCTCTGGAATTTCAGTTAATGTATTCACCTGTGTTCACTATTGCTAAGGATGACGTACTGTCAGGTAATTTTGAGGTATTAAATCAATTTTGGCCAAACTAAAGCCCAGTTTTCTTTAGAGGAGAAGACATGTTCTCTCATGAGGAGCTCTTATTTGCCTGGCTGAACTTGAATAAGGCCTTGAAAATCCCTCTGGAATTTCAGCCTATTCATTTACAAGTGTGTGCCATTGCTCAGAGTACAATATTGTCAGGTAGTTCTAAGTTATTATATCATTATGGGCCAGACTAAATCCAAGTTTTCCTTAGAGGGGAAGACGTGTTCTCTCTCATGGGGATATGTTATTTGTCTGGCCCGACATGAATAAGGCTTTGAAAAATCCCTCTGGAATTTCAGGTTATTCATTTACAAGTGTGCACTATTGCACAGTGTGCAATATTGCCAGGTAGTTTTTAGGTATTAAATCAGTTCGGGCCAGACAAAAACAAGATTTTCCTTAGAGGGGATGGCCTGTTCTATCATCAAAATCTGCTATTTAGCTGTCCTGACTTGAATAAGACTCACTCTGGATTTCATTCTACATCTATCTCTACTGTTACTCCAGATACCTTAGTGCCAGGCTGTTTTTAAATCACCTTGGACCATACCTAAACCCTGTTTTTGGATATTTTTCTTTTGTATTTTTTTCTTTTTATGTCTAGCCTCAAGGGAATTAAGTATCTCTTTTTTCATTTAATTTATTTATCTGTGGCCAATATTGCAATGTACCAATGATATCCAGTGCTACACTATTTGCACATTGAAATAAAACGATACATTTTAATTAATTTAAATAGAATATCATAAATAAACAGAAATTATTTCATTTTAATCACGTAGTATATATTCAGGATGCGATTAGGCTGCTTTATTATTACATCTTCATTAATCTCTTACAGTAAAAGTATTTAGACAAAACCTAATGTTGTCATTTAAACATTAATTTTAACCATCACTTTGTTGAACACATGTGCGTCAGTCCGCAGTAGTAATTTGAGAATGACTAAAGACCACCTTCTATAGGCGATCTATCGCATCTGCATTAATATTTAAGGTGGACTGGGAAACTCGAATGAGAAGCTACGAAAAAGAAGCTAAATAGATCGTGTTAGACGTCTTTGGTCTAAATGAAAAGTGGCAGAAGTATTTTTTTCAGTTAGTTAAATTTGTAACGTTTACCTTGAAGATTTCTCTTACCTAGTTGTTTACAGATGTATGTTCTTAGTAGTGTCCTAAATTCATTTAACTAAAGTTCTTTCACTCCTTTGAAATATAACTTAGGTGAAGTTAGGGATATACTACCTTTCTGGCTCCTTGCTTGGCAAATTCTTTGGCCAGGTGACGGCCGATTCCTCTTCCACCTCCGGTGATCAACACCACATCAGCTACCAGATCTTTACGCTTCTGTGGTACTAGCAAGCGCACCGTTGCTTTCAACATGCAGAATAATATTTGTATAGGAAAAAGCACTACACATCCCAAAAGCTTCATATCCATCATGACGAGAAAGTCCGACTGTTCAGAACAAGCGTACTCCAAAAACGACTTCTAGTCGAATGGCAGTTTGTAACTTATCAGCTGTCAGTACACAGTGAGTCGTCAGGTTTGACTGAACCAGTATTCGTCGGACCCTCCTGTTACGCGGACTCCTCGAAATAAACCTAGGACCAAAACGACATTTAACAGTTCTCGAAGTAACAGAAGAGGGGTCGACCTGTGTGCCAGGTGTCCCGTGTCTATCTCAGTGGAGTTGAAAGTCGCACACGTTTGATTGCAGTATCTTTCTTAAACACACGTACTCAACATTATATTCATGTTCCAATAACGGTATAAATCGCAACGTTTGGGCGCTTTATCTTGCGAAGTGGGACGGTGCTCCTACGCACTGCCTCAGCATCAGAGACTACACTTGGAAGTCATTCCCTGTGGAGTCATTCCCAATTTTTTGGACAGCTCAGATCATAGGTTACCCCGACATTTCTAACTGGTAATCTTGATTTACCACGTGTTAGGAACGCTGCTCTTAACGCGTTTTGGAAAACAGACACCACCCACAGAAATAGGTGTTTTGAGCAAGTCGAGACATCTTTATTGTTGATCCCGCGAGTGTTGTGTAGGCTGTCAGCTACTGAGACACAAGTACAATTACCGATGTGTCCCTGTCCAAGTAAAGTTATAAGCCAGGGAAAATGTACACTATCACAAATATAACTGGAGATGACGACGGTGAAATAACATTTTGTCTTAAACGTTTCTTTTCAAATACCATAGCTCACAAGATTTGAAAAGATAAATAATAAATACAATCTCTCACTAAAACCTTCTACGAAGTGCAAATGTTCTTGATTTTTAGAAATCTTACTTCATTAACTGTCTGCTACATTACATACCCAAGTCCCACTGTTCACCAGCCCCGCGGGTTTGTGGATTTCTTTTTGATATTGGCTACATTTCTGGTCAGGAAGACTCCACTGCCATCTACAGGTCATGTGTGGTAAGTGACGCTGATTTGGCAGTATATTTCGAACCGTTGCACTTTTTCATTCAATTGAAAATGGTATCGCATACTGTTGAAATTTCTCTGTATTTCCATTCTGAAAAAACCTCTCTGCTCTACAGTTGGGGGAGAAAATAGTTCAAAGCAAAGACACAGCGGGTTTTTTTTTTTTTTTCAAATCGATGGGGAGGGTAACTAAACCATGCCTGAAGCAGGTTGCATTTGCAGGTTGGAACTTTCTAGTATGTTTAATCTGTGTTTAGGCTCCATATTCTGTGCTGAGCTCAGACAGAGAGACATAGCAAGAAAAACAGCAGGTGACTAGACAGTTGAAAAAGTCTGTATAGACGAAAGGCCAGACGCGAACCACGCCTCTTTAATGTAAACTCCAGAAACCACGCCTCTTTCATGTAAACTCCAGAAACCACGCCTCTTTCATGTAAACTCCAGGGTCACCGACAGCAGCAGTATTATCTGCATGGGCCCAAATTCTGCTCCATTTGAATCAGCCTCTGAAAAGAAAAACAAAACACAACACATTGCAGGGACTAAATATACACAGACTATGTACACAGCCTTATGGCACCAATTATTGAGCAGTACTCATTAAATTGTAAACAGCAATACCATTAAATTGTAGTGTCTCCATCTTTATTCTTGGATTTTCTACGAAAAGAAGACAAGACAAAATATATGGTGTTGTAACCGGCCTTTTTCAAAATGATAAAAGTTTTTATTACATACTTGTCCATTAATAATATAACAGCATGGCCTAAATATGACAGTTTGATAATAACCAAATGCAAACTATGAGACATTCACAAGAGACATGACCTGACTAATACAGCACTATTTACCATTTGTAAACATTGGTAAATAATCCATTTGTTAGAATTGGATACTGTCTTCATTTTGACAGAACACTGAGTTACGTTTGCCATTTATTTTCAGTAATTATGAGACATGTGTTAAGACTAATTAAGCAATAATCAAGCACTAAAAAGTCTACATGAGTGCTTGATTCTATAAAGGTTATATTATTCCAGCAGACAAGTGTCACTCAACAAATAACAGTATACCTATAGTAACAACACAAGACTATTCTCACACAGTTGTCGGTGGTGTGGTACTATAAATGTCCAAAAATGCTCCTTTCATATTCTATCAAATGACATTAAAGTGTGTGTGGGAGTTTCTATTTGTACACCATGTAGTGTGTAAGTGTTTGATATTTCCAGAAAGCCACAAAGTTGTTTTAATGCTAACTGAGCTCTGACAAACACTGACCAAATATGATGAGACGCATGTAAGAGCTGGTGTAGCCCAGGGGGTTCTCAGCAGTGCAGCGAAACATAGAACCGTTGAACTCGGCGGGAACTCGCTCCAGAACAAGGACCTTGCCCTCCCTCTCAGCGCTGCCATCCAAGAGTAGACCTCCAACGTGGTTCCACGTGAACAGAGGCTCCGGGAACACCTCATTCTGCAGGCCCGAGCAACACAGAGAAACGTTTCACATCTTACCAGCTTTACCAGTGTTAGCAGCATTAACATCTTACAGAAAACCATTTCTCTTGGTTAGAGTTATGGAAACTGTAAAGTATAATTACACTCATGTGACACTGAACGCCTGTCAAAAGAAAAATCTTAAAGAAAATATACAGTAACCCTGTGCGTTTGGCACTGGTCTTCATCTCATGCATACATTGCTCATATAAGAACCCTAATTTATATTCTGATGTTTCCTCAGCTTCTATGAGTCAGTGACTGACACAGCAGTCCTCTGATAAATGACATGCTACATTGCTTAGAAGAGAACTGTATATGTATTATAGTGAACCAAGGTGCACTAATAGGGTTTTACTTTGAAACCTTTTGAAAACAACAACTATTAGGAAGAAGTAACATCACTTAATTGTAGCTATAAAGGAATGTTCTGTAATAGAGTAGAACCAGCAGCTCTATTGACCAAAAATCTCAAATATATAATCAATATAGACCCAAGAACCATATGATTGTATTCCATTTTCAATTTGGTATAGCAAATCTCCTTTTTATGTTTACCAGAGTTGTCTTCAGTTTGACCACGTTTGGTCCAGATCATTTAGTAAACTTACCCCTTTTACTCCTGTCTGAAATCCCTCCACCATGATGCGAACTGTATCTCCCACTTTTGCCCTGCATGGAGTCATGGAGAGCTTAGGGCCCTTCGGAGCAGCTTATAAAAGTGGGAGACAAAAGAAGAAGTAAACAGACTGGCTCCATGGCATGTAAACACTGCTCATGTTTGGCTTGTGGGAGTCCCTGTACTCACAGAGGATGACCTCGGCCTGCATGGGCATGGAGAGAGCCGGGTGCTTGACCTCACAGCTGAACATCGCCTCGTTGTCCAGCTGGGGGTTCAGGTGCCACGTGAGGACAGCCTGCACCTCGAAGGTGCCGTCGTTTGCCTCGGTCTCCGTGCGGTTGAAGTAGTAGAGCGGACTGGAGCTCAGCACCCAGTGTGGGAACTCCCTGCTGACCACGGTCTCTGGGATGATCTCGGTGGTGGGCTTGGGGTCCTCCTGACTCGGGGCCCCTGGTGTGTGGTGTCGCTGCTGGGGCCGTATGCCATCTGGCCGTGCCGGCTCGACGTCCGGGTCTAGGAGAGAAACGGACCTCTGCAGCTTGGTGTCATCGAGGTCTCGGCTGATCAGGGGCATGCTGTGAATGGGCATAGACAAGCCCCTGTTCTCATGTCCGTCAGAAGAGTGGGTGGAGGGCAGCACCTCGATAAGCTCTCCGTCTCTCTTAAAGTACACCTGAGAGGGGTTGTGAACAAAACACAAAAAGAGAACGCGATTAATGCAGTGAACATGAGAATACATTGAATGACTTTGAGGAAATTTAATAAGAAGGTCTCTGACCACAGGAGCAGGCTTTCCTCCAGTCACAGTGCATAAGAGCGTGAAGTTTTGTGCCTCGTAGCGATTGAATCGTGTTGGCTGGTCTACTGCAATTACAGAGATGGATTTTGGAGGTGCTGAGAGGAAAAGAGTCATATTCATTAGTGCATTAAATCATTTAGGGCAGAGAGAAGATAGAAGTTCACAAGGGTATTAGCAGAGCCCTGAGCCATAGTTTATGTCAGTAACTACTGAATTACAAACCTGCAGGCTCAGAGATGGCAAACACTCTGCATTATCTTTTTTGTAAGTAAGCAAGATACCATAACATCCCTATTTTTGACATTGTCCCATAACCCTTTCTCAGTATGCAACCCTGCCAGTTTTCACTTATGTCAGTACAGGACAGGTCATTACAAGAGCTCCTACATCCGTCTCACTGTGCAAGTCACAGCAAGCCTCCTCTCGAGAACTGGTTATTCAATTAGCAAAGCAAGCTAAAGGGCTCATGCTAACATCCTGCTGAGTTCCCTGGAGATTCACAGGCTAATAGGCAGTGAAAAACTACAAAAATAAATCAGTAAAATACAGGCACTGATTTTAAAGCCAGAGTTAATTTAAAACAAAAAAAAAATTAAGAAATTTAGGAAAACATTATACACAGAAAATACACAGATTAGGCCAACTGACTGATCTTGAAACAGTGTCCCACACAGATTAGGCCAACTGTTCTCGATCAGCTGAATATGAGAACAGTGCTCATCTTCAATGCCACACGGGGCTACGGAAGCAGGACTGGAACCTTACACATAACAACAACTGCTATGCTTCCAGATGCTAAGACCACCTTCTCTCTGTACGTCCTGTCATAGATCCCCACATGGCATTCGTACGGCCCGTTGTCCTCCATCTGCACCTCGGGGAGCCTAGTTATAGCACACGGAAGAAGCACTTCTGTTTTAGTTAGACTTTGGTTCTTACTAACGTGCTGTAGTGCATTCTGTAGGTAATGTTAAATGCAAACACCATCTGATTCTAACCACAATCTGAATGTAACAAACCTAACAGTGGTCTGGTAAGCAAACTCCTCTCTTCTGCGGTAATCCTCCATGTGAGAAAAATTGGTATTGTACATGGCATCATAAGTAAAAATCTTCTGCTTAGATCTACCACCCTCTGTAACCTATAAAAACATTGAATGGTCACATTTATTGGTCACAGAGAACAGCAATAACGAACACTACAGGTATACAAGAAAAATGACCTATAAGATTGATTTAGGATACATTTGTTTAATGTAACTATGAATTGAACCACTTTAGTGAGGCTTTCATTACAGTTTTTGGTGAAACTGGTTTGAAAGGCTTGGTAAGTTTTCACTATTAGCATCAACATGAAGAACGTGTAACATTTCTGTTTAACTCACACAGAAGGCACTATGATTTATGCTTCACTAGGTGATTAATAAAATAAAACCTCTGGTGTTCTGCAAATGAAGTGACAGAGTTTTATTAAAAATGTTATCACATTATGAAAGGAGAAGTAGATTTTGGCCTACTGCTAATGCACTGTAATTGAATACTGTATCCTGAAAGTCATCCATCAAGGCTATAGCCCTGTGTGCTAAAAAAGAGCCAAGGGGAAAAAAAAGAAAGAAAGAAGCTTGTCCTAGAACTGCTGAACCATGAACTCTTAATCCTGAATACATTTTCATATTTTAGGCTGCTTATATTTTGCACTGTATCAAAGTGAGATGGGGCAGGGGTTCAACTTAGGCAAAAAAATTAATAACTAACTGTTTAAAAACCAATATAAATGATGGAGGTATAGCCACAGAGTTCTGAACACACTCACCCGAAACCACACTATTTCTCTCAGGTTGCCATCAGTCCTGAAATTACACTTCAAAGTCACTGTGTCCCCCATAACCACAGGTGGAAGGGGCTCTATGGAGACCACTAAATAACCTGCAGGACAGGAGAGAGAGATCACACACTAAAACTGGAGCCCTCAAAACCCGTTTCTCCTAATTGATAAAATGACATTACTGTAATGGATATTCAGTCGCAAAAAAAAAATGCTGACTGACTGATATACATCACATAAAACATTATGGTTATCAATGATGATGAGGGCTTCATGTGTAACATCAGAAATGGAAATATATTTCTGATCACAAAAATTTATGCTGAGATTGAGAGCGAGTTTAGGGAAGATGTCTCACTACTGAGTAATAAACTTCATGTTGCTTGAAAACAGCAGACAGCTGTTTATGTACAGCTGTTTAGTTTAAAAAATCACAAACTTTTATTGGTTATAGAAATGTACTGGTTATGTAAATCTTTCGCAACAGATATGACATGAAATTATAAATTGTCACTGAATGAGAAACGCTCTGGATGTCAAGTAGATTTGCCACCCACACATTAATTCCATGTTAGAGAAAGGGATATCAAAGAGCTACCAAAGAGCTACCAAAGAGCTACCAAAGAGCTACCCAGCTCTAGAAGTTGAACATACACGTGTTAATATGCATTAGAAAAGCTGCTCCGTGTCTTCAAGTTAAATATTTAGAACCATGAGTAATCACTAGGTTTTTAAGTACATTCTTTATCATGTGTTACGTTACACTGCTGTTACAGACTGACAGGGCCAAATTAAAGCAATGCTCAACCATTCAATCATGAGTAAATATGAGTCATCATTTTCTAAATCCACTCGTTACATACACTACACAGCCTACTAAGAACGATATTTGTACTTAAACAGAATAAGTAAAAAATTCATCCCTTTGAAGTGAAGCACTATTCTAACATGATTAGGATTTCACACAGCAAACAGAAATATCAATGAGTCAGCTGGCACACAATGCAGCCAAGTGGCAGAGAAAGATTTGAGAGCACTCCTGTTCTAACTGTCCCTGTTCTAACTGCCTCTAACTGTCCTTACGTGCAAACATGTCAGTGTGGGAAAGACTACAATCTGTCACAAATTCAGTGACCTACAAAATCTCCCTGTTCTTCCATATTACTTCATCCACTATGACGTCTGTGAATGGATTCATTTTTCTGTGTTTCTCGGCTTCCATAATCCATGAGCTCTTCTTCTGTCAGCCGAGTGGTTGTGTATGCTAAACGCAGCTGGGAGACTGAGACCAGAAGGTCCTATGATCTTGCAAAGCTCACTTAATAAAACATACTGTTCAAAATATAGAGGCCTTTGAGTTTAAAAAAAGCACCCCCCCCCACCCAAAAAAATCAAAATTTCCTTGAACACAGAAAAAAATGCACAGAAAATTTTCAGAATTTTCTGAAAGCTTGGCTGAGGTGATCATAAATGCTGGGATACTCGTGCAGTGCAGGTTTTATGGTTTCTCAGCACCCAGCACATCTAACCCAACTCAGTAGGTAATTATCCCACTTTTTACCAGTCCACAATGGGAGGGACAAAGTACCTCCCACTGGACCATGGGAAGGACCATGCAGGCCTTCCAAAAAAACATTAATGATTTCCATTATCCAAGGAGATGTGAACAGAAACCTGAAAGACCTTGAGAAGATTTAAGTCTATGTCTTAATTCCACTTTTTTGTTTTTTCTTTATGTATTCTACTAATCAAATCAGCTAATTTGGGATATTTAAATGAACTTAACTGCTGAGGCAACTTAAAGGCATATATCTTATGACTGACAAAAATTTCCATTTCAAAAATTTTATTACAAACTGAACACAATTTCATGACAGATGCTCTTAAATGAGCTTTTTCACCTTTACCTAGTCCTGACGTCCACTGTGTGGATTTGAAACAGTTTCCTTCTGTAAGTGAGTGGAGTGATTCTGACTGTTTGCTCACACTATGAGTGAAGGAAAGGCCAGAACATCTTAGTTTATGCGAGTACTGGACTAGCTAAAAAAATAACTGACATTTGAAACATGCTCCTTTTCTCTAAATCCAGAAGTCGATTCCATTATCAAGTTATTTAATAACCAAGACTAGGGTTAGGGTTAGGGTCAGGGTTAGACTTTTTACACAGTACCAACAAACATGAATACAAAACAATACATGAACAAAGGTGATACTGCCATCATATTAAGATAGATCTCAATTTACTTTCATTCCCAACTGAAATAAATGTTTCTCCTTAAATAAATATGTTGTTACAAGGTCATTTGTATACATGCTGATATAATGTTATTGTATTAATGTATATCAACATTAATAGTTGTATGTTTGGTTTTGTAACTTGTAAGGACTTCCAGGAGGCTGTCTCAGATATACACCTGTGAAGACTGGACAACTATGACTGACTAACATGATTTCTCTCTCTATCTCTCTCTCTCTCTCTCTCTCTCTCTCTCTCTCACACACACACACACACACACACACACACACACACACACACACGCACACAGGATCCAAGATAATCTAGGCCAGACAATAAAAACCCCAACATAAAATGTCATTAGGTAATATATATCTGTACAATTTCAAATAATGAAGAGTCGAATATCCCTTAGGAAGAGTTTATTCTCAGTGAATCACGTTATTAATCAGTGACATTAGTGACCTTTAATTGTTTTTAAGCACAGATTACCCGCCTAAATTTTGGTCAGAGCAAAAGATTAAGCTTTGATTCTCAAATAACCATTCACTGGTGTTATCAAGTACAGGGACGTAGTGTCCCTTTAAAGAGTATCCTCTCTGTAATGAAATTACTCTCATCGAGGTAAATGACTACACCATCGGCAGTGCACTAAGATGCAGACTAACAGGTACAAAAGGTCAGGTATTAAAATGTTTAACAACTTATAGACTTTTAGTTTTAAAAGCAGCAGGCATAAAGTTGATCTGCAGTAAGTATGACAGCGGGAATAACAGCAAGCAGTGAAATTAGTCTGCAGAGTGTTCACAGCACCGAATTACGAAACCCGATGAAACGATTGGTGTAGAAGTTAACATTACCGGGAAGCAAGACCAGTACTGCCATAATGTACATGGTGTTGCTATTTTTCTGTTTGTCTTGCCATGACAATATGTATGTACATCGTAATTATTGATCAGAAAGAAAGGAGCTTCAGAACTTACCTGCCACGCAGTCCATGAGATTGGAACACAAAAGCAAGCATAAACTGAGCAGAATCTTCATTTTCGAAGTTGAAATGAATTAAACCATAAATGTCGCATTCCCATCTTCCTTAGACCTTGTTGAGCGGTATATACACAGCCCCTTCTATAGTATCAGTGCCGTCAAAACGAGCCATGACTGGTCATCCAGGCAAAATCTGCTTCTTTCTCTGTATTACTATCAGAGAAGCGCATGTGAATATGTGCTGCTGGCGGCTGCACGTAGAATTACATCGGGTGGGGATTATCGCAGCAACAGCTCCAATTGATTTCTCTCGTTCATGCGCATTCTCACTCAAAAATGCACGCCCCGTCATACACGTCCCTCTAACACGCAGCGTACCGCAACCACTGGGTGCAAAGGAAATGCGCTCTCAAAGGTTATTCAAACCCAACATTTGCGATGTTGGAGTTATGAAAACAGGCATTAATTAATTAATTAATGCACTAAAAGATTGCAGTAACGATGGATTCTGTCCAAGCAAACCAAATTTGCAAAATTTGACTTTAACCTGTTGTGTCCAGCTGATCTGAAAAGATCTGGAAAAAATATATTTTAAAAGACCAGAATATAACACAAAAGTAACAATGGCAGGAAAAAAGTGACTAAGACCACTGAAGGGCTGTTAACTGAACGGCACCCTGGGAGTTTGCATTTAATAAAAAAAATAATGTTTGCGTTTAAGAGTGTATTTGTGTGTATATGGTTGGTTTAGTTTAGCTGTCCGTATTCCTTTTTATTAGTGTTAGTAGTTAACGTCTTTCTGATGTGTGTACTTTTTTACACTAAACCTCTCCTATTTTCCCCACCGTTATCGCTAAATAATCACAGGGGGTTTGTACTAATTGTGAAAACTGAATTTCATAAACACCAAACCAGTTTGTGTCTTCAAATATGACAAAGTGAAGGTCTTCCCTTTGCTTTGCAATAATCATAACCACGAATTAGAATTTCAGCACAAATCAATTACACACTTTTAGCTGTATGTTAATGCACATCAGACTACAGGTGTTGATGGAATTTTACAATTTTTCACCATATAGAACTTTCGTAGATGAAATCCGTCCACTCAAACAGAACTGACTGGATGTCTTTTTTTCTTAATAAATACAAATAAAAACAAGATCCATCGTAGAGGTTTGTAGTGGTTATGTGTTCTTTCCACTCAGTCATTCCCCACCACACAGTCCTATTTGTACAATTGGCTCAAAACTGGATTTAACATAGCCAGTTTTGACAAATAAAACATTTCAGAGTCAACGGCTGCTTTGTTTCCCAAAAGGTCAACCAAAAATCCACCAGGCAGGTATCATCACAGTGGCAGCTATGACTGAGCTGAAGTAAACTGAAGTGCCATGACTCGTTACACTGTTCTCATTCCAGGAAACATCACGTCTGGCAGACGGCTCAGTCGGAATCGCTCAGATCAGCTTTGACACACTGGTATCTGTGAGGCATGTACTCTGAATTGGTTCCCTCATCACGTTGGGTTTGAGTCACCGTGTGCATACATTAGCCATGGTGGGAGCTGCTTCATACGCTGCTTGCTGATATGTTTAATGAGGGGGCCGCCTATGGCTGCTCCGAGATAAGAGAACTGAAAGTGGGACCATCATAAACCTACGTCTCAGGGTTGAAAACAACAATATTTCAAATAGTTGTAGACAGATATGTTTCAGGTCTTCAGTGCTACATTCAGAACAGGGAGGTGTTCTCACAATATGAGACATCCATGTTAAGATCTGATATTGGAAGGTCTATTGACAACAGAGAAATGAATAATGCAAAGCATGAGTTTCGGTATTACAGTAAACATGATTTATTTGTTCTGTTTGTTTGTTGTTTTTTTTTAAACAAAGTGACACAGTGTAAAATAAGTACCATCAAAAACGAGTACCTAAGACGAAGCAAAATTGTTTGTTCTTATTCATGAATAGCTTCTTCTTCACATTCTGGATTAATGTAAAATAAAAATTCAAATAAAACAGAATGACTCAGATACTGACATTTACTTTTTCTATGCACTGCTACACCATATATACACCATAGTGGTGTTACATTAAAATCCCCTTTCTCCACTATGTTTCTCCACTATGTTACAACCCTTTATATTTTCACAACAACTGTCTTCCATCCAAAAGAACAACTTCATGAATTATGGGCACATAGTCAAATTCAATCATATCTGACATTTTGAAACTATGAGATTTATTTTAATATATACATGTATATATTTATAAAAAGAGTATTATTGGTTGGGCCTGCACTATTGCATGAACTGGGAGAAGAAATACTCCACTACGGGAAAAGGAATTAGATGTGCACTATAGTACTTCTCAACAGGTTAACAGCTGTGCAATGTAAGACACATCGAAACACTGTGAAATACAACTGGGGGGGAGGGGGGGTGGTTGTTATATCTACCTGGTATTCTCTCCATTTAATCCATGATCAATGCCACTTCACATCTACTAGTAGGCGCGTTCTATCGCACAACAGGTATCAGTTTGGGTACGTTCTCTCCAAGACACAGATAGCTGCCATTTAGGCATCATCAGACAGCAGAATGCATGTGCAGGAGAGCAGTTACCGCCTGGTTTCTGTACGTGACCCGACAGGACCTGGTTAGCACTGCACTGCAATAGAGAAAAACAAGGACAACCTATCCATGCCAAGAGAAGGGACTATTAAACGCTCTTGGACACCCAGCCAGAGATGGCAGTGCCATCGGAGGGACATCGTGATTTTGGGTATTTGCTCCAGGACACTTGCATGCTTTTCTGTAATGCACCACATTCCAAAAGCCAGTCAGGATCCTGCTCTGTCCACAAGAATATCCTTAACAGAGGAGTGGCTTCACAGCACACAGTTGGGGGAAAAAACAGAAACAGGAGAAAGGCAAAGACAGGCAACACTGGTTAAAAGATTGTTGGAACACAGGCTAAAGCCGTACAAATACAGGCATGCAGTCGATCTGTCCTCCAGTGTTTCTTCAGTGCTCTTGCAGAGAAGAGTCGGCATCTTTTAGTGCTCATCAGTGTGTTAGACAGTGAGTGGGAGCTGCCAGACCATAAGCATACTCTCATTGGCCCCAGAGGAGCTGAAGCTGGAGGTACCAGCAACGGTTAACCTGCGTAACCCTCGTCCCCCTGATATAACAGCAGCTGACATAACCCTCTCTCTGCGTGTTCCCTCCTTGGCAGCAGGCCCAGGGCCCCTGACCCAAACCTCGGGATCGTCACTCAGCTCATAGATAGAGCCATCCTCCAGCGAGTGCTCTAGAGACTCCTGGGAGGAGCTGGAGACCTCCTCAGGCCAGGCAGTCAGCAGCTTGCCGGGCAGCTGGGAGATGGAGCGCAGACGGTACTGCAGCAGCACCCCTTTGGGTTTTGCCTCCCGCTGAGGAGAACCATCCATCTGCTGCTGCAGGGACTCCTGGGATGAGTCGCTCCTCTCCCTCTCCTCTCCTGCATTGCCCGAGTCCATTGCATCCACCAGAGAGTCCCGCTTAAGCAAGTCTGGGGACAGCATGCTTGTGGTGGCCACCAGGAAGTCCACAGGGCCATTGTGAGCGTTGAGGGAGGTCATAGCTTTGCCTGCAAGAGACACATGGACCCTGCATCAGTTGGCATCAAAACCTGGCAACCTTGGAAATGTGCGCAGGGGTTAAGCCCAGGGCTACATACCTGTTATTTTAGGGATGCCCTCCAGTTTTGGAACTGGAAGGGTCACAATAATGCCCTGGGCAGTACCAACCCACAGCAGACCCTGACAGATGAGCAGACTGGTTACACACACGGTCTTTTGACCTGTGGGAGAGAAATCCATGGGGTCACTGTGGCAGTTTAAAGTCTGATTGTACACTGAAATATGAAAGAGACTTTGGCTTTGCTAGCCAGAAAAAAGGAC
This sequence comes from Sternarchorhynchus goeldii, assembly GCA_028565775.1. NCBI lineage: Eukaryota > Metazoa > Chordata > Actinopteri > Gymnotiformes > Apteronotidae > Sternarchorhynchus > Sternarchorhynchus goeldii. Next base: position 4,237,974 of record JAOXYF010000023.1, read on the forward strand.
TGAAGCTGTGTGATAGACTGCACAGTGTTCACACTTGCCTGGACTCAAGTAGGCAGAGCGTGTCGAGATGTTGATCTCTTGCAGGTGCTCCAGAGTCTCGGTGTGGAAGAGGCGAAGCGAGGAGCCCTCGGAAAATGCCATCCACACCCCTCCCCCCGCACGCACCATGTGTGTCACACTCACCGCTGCGTCCGGGTGAGCTTCAAAGCTCTGAGAACAGAGGGGAAAACAGGTATGAGAAAAAAACAGGTATGAGAGAAAGGGGGGGGGGGGCTAAATCAAATGTCCAGAGAGAGATGAAAGGTGAAGGAGAAGCAAGGACATCAAGGATGAAGGTCAAGAGAAAGCGAGTTATCAAAATGAATCATAATTAAAGTAAAACATTACAAAGAACACTCTGCGAAAACACTGATAACACATACAGAAATGAGCAATTTCTCAATGCAAAGTCTCTAAATTGAGCACGTCAGCCATCTACACTCTGCTACAAATGGATGTTAGATTTGCAAACACAAAGCACTCAGTTAGTCAGAACATATGTACATATACCTAAAGAGGTTCTCACCTCCAGCTGAGTTAAATTTCTGCTAGAGACAAACTGCCAGAGCCAAATGTATTCCTGCTATTAAGCATCAGGGTGGAGGAAGGGGGTGTGCCCCTTGCGGCAAAACGGAGAGGTTGGCTCAGCTGTCAGAAGTGATCAAAGGCTCACATGCATGCATACATGCTGCTGGGTTTCTAGAGAAGATACCTTTAAGAACTTCTCTGGATGCTCCATCATAACGCACCTCACAAGTGCAACATGGTTATATATTAAAAGGACACAAACACTCCCACACATCCACACACACACAAAACTTGCACTTAAAGATAAGGAATCATCCGTGCTTGTACAGAAACTTCACCGCAGACGAAAAGCTCAGGATTTGATCAAAAGTTGCAGTCAACTTGCCTTGTCTCTATAGGTTTGTTTACACCAACAAAAGGTGTTTATGAAGCGCTAAAGATGACAGATGCTTTGGGAAGATAAAGATCTTCACACAATGTTATTATTGTAGAGAGAATGAGATCAACACAGAAGTCACATTTAGCGAGTTTTGTTGTATACAAATATATTTCTGTTAAAAGGAAAGGGATGCGCCCCCTTGTCTGAATATGACTGGATTGATGCGTCTATTGTGGTTGATAGGCTTTACCTGGGTGCTGAAGTCGCAGACCTTGATGACAGTGACCTGGTTTGCACAACTGGCCCACACACACTCATCTGTCTTGAGGAGTTTAAGCACAGGTGCATTTCCAACCTCCACTAATCTGCTGGAGTCTGGGTCCCACAATGTTTCTGAAAGGACAGAAGCTGTGAAGGACTGAACACAATAATGTACAACAAAGGAGACATGGCCGAATGTTCTCCACGTAACAGACGATACGCAGCAGACGGGAACCAACAAGAAACACTTTTAAAGTCTTTTTTATATTCCTTTTAGTTCCCAAACTGTGTGTATGAAATGTAAAGAGTAGCAGTAACCAATGTATAATTATAATCAACATAAAGCTTCTAGACATATTCATATTGCCTGTTATGTATGATAAATTATTAACAAGCATGAATATATGAATATATCCAACAGCTATATGTAGCAAATGTCCTTAAAAAGTAAACAAAACAAAATCTGCCATTTGTACAAAAAAATGAACTGAATATCAAAACGCTGTACAGATGCTGAACTCCAAAAAAACCTGACAACTCACTAAACACTGGGCTTGTTCAGAAGATCTGAACAGCACTTAGATTCTCAGAGTAGATTCTCAGGCTTTAATTGAATAAAGAATTTAAAGGAATTTTTTGGCTCCTGGCTACCCTCAGCATGTTTTAATAAAGGTTAAAGTTATGCTGAACTATTCTAATGAGATTGGCAGCAATGTCTGTATTTAAGTTGGATCCTTCAAAAGAGATCTCACCTCCACTCTTTCTGCTATAAACCACAACTTTGCCATTAGTCAGTCCAGCAAAGAGGAAATTAGCACAGTGTTTTAGGCACAGGACAGGACAACCCTCAGGGTTACGGAAAGTCAGGAGACACTGAGCAGCTGTGCCCACACTACCGTAAACTAGGATGCTGCAAATAAACACACACACACACACACACACACACACACACACACACACACACACACACACACATGTGCGCAGGTTTATATTACCTCAGTGCATAACTGCTCAAAATGCAATGAGTCTATCTAGAAAAATTAAAAAATCACATCTATTAAATCAGTTAAACCCAAAATCAAGTGACTGGATAAGATTCTGACTCACTCGCCATTTTGTAACCCCACACAGATGGTGTTTCCAATTCTGGCAGGTCCTTCAATGGCCTGTTCCTCTTCATCTTCCGCACTGGGTTCCATCACATACTCGAGGGTCAGTGCTGGGGAGCCCAGAGGGAAGCTCTTCACGGAGCGTGGCATGGATCTGTTCAGGGAGAAGATCTCCATCTGCCCATGACTCTCATCTCCAGCACTTACCACCTTAATAAGGATAGAAAAAAAGATGTGAGCATGTGTGTGTCTGTCAGAGAGAGAGAGAGAGAGAGAGAGAGAGAGGGAGAGGGAGAGAGATGTTAAGAGAGGGATGGAGAGGGAGTGAGAGCATAAAAAGGGTAACATCTAGATCTTTTGCTTGCTGGTAATTGCCAGGTTTTAGGAAGGATAAAGATGCAAGAAAAATGCAAAAAAAAAACACAGCACATGTATGAATGATTCATCGGTTGCCCTTTGATGTTTATGCTTGATGTTCATATCTGAGGTTGTTCTGATGCAGTTTCAAAACCATTCAAACTTGCTTAGACCGTAATTATAAATGTCATTCAAACAATTTAAATGGCACATTTTTTAAGGTCACTCCCCCCACTACTGTGTTCAAGAGTTTGAAGAAAAATGACTAAAAACCTTTTTTTTGTGTGTGTTTCAGGATTCATGAAAGAAAGAAGGAGAAGAAAAACCAACCCCACTGATGCTTTATAAGGGCTGGAATTTGGTTTCTTTTTTAAAAGAAAATACCATTTCTGTCTCCTGTTGTTTGTTCTTGAGCAGAAAAGAGCAATTTGCAGAAGAATTTGCGTGTGTGCACGAGCGTTACATAAGACACCACAGGGAAGTGCTCACCCATAAGTACCCCTGAGGCAGAGAGCTGCTGGCTGCAGAAAATCCCAGTAGAGCACACTGGACAGGGTTGTGAAGGGCTGTCTGGAGCTGAGAAGAAAAGAAAAGACACTGCTGATACACTCCTTCCAGCACTGCTAACAGTACAGAAGCTCTGTCAACCTGAAACGCTCTATAAGAGTACATTTCCTGAGTATAAAATTCATCTAATGAAAGCAACAGAACTCTACTAACCCACAAATTCACTACTTTGTTTATGATCTAGCATAATTCTATTTTCATTATCCCAAGAGACATTCATATTTGATGGCTTTGTTACAATGCAGAGTTCAGACTATACCTCAAGGTACCATTAGCTAGCATTAGCTAGCAACGTAAATATTTAAAAGTGTTGTGAACAGTTTACAAATGCCCCTATATATTGTAGAAAATATTGTGCATATATTGTGTATTTTATATGTATATATTGTATATAAGATTTTGGGTGAAATTCTGATCTCTGAGCCTAACAGCCCTGTGCCAGATTTGCCCTGTAAATGCACTGCAAAACTCATCTTTCACATATTTAGGTCACCGTATTGAAGTAAAAAAGTCCTTCCAGTCCTTCCAATTACGATGCCCGTATACCTGCTTCATTCTGTAGGTCGTTCTAAGCAGCCTGCAGGACTGCAATTATGTCTGTGTGGTTGACAGGATCATCCGTGGTGGACTTAGCTACTCTAAGCACAGAGGCAACAATAATCGTAATGTAAAGCACAAGTATCGGATAAACCGGTATTATTTTAATGCCATCATTGTTTAAAACCTTCTTTCCACAGACTGTCACGATGGGCTGCTGATGGTGGCTCAGAGTCCTTCCTATCATGGAAGTGTTCAAACAGAGCTGACAGGCTGGAGTTTGAGGAGATAAGACTTTAGCTGAAACCATGACACCATTTACCAAAATGGATTGTGCTGCTGCCTTATACTCTTAGATTGCAAACTCCATAAATGTTCTCAATGAGCTGATACTGCTCAGAGCTTCTGGAGCAGCAAGGCTGCAGGTCTTTCCTGGAGGAGACGGATTTGTTGTATAGAGTTCAAGAGCCTATACGTTATTTCAGTGTTAATGTAATATCAGGACACTGCATCATTTCTCACTCTCTGAAAGCACTGGTGCAAGTTAGATAGTTTAAATCTTGATTCTCTTTGTTAAGGGGTGTTTTTTTGTTTCTTTTGTTTCAAGTTCATTTCAGGTTTTCTATTCATGGGCCTTATTATGATGGAAAGGCTGAAGATATTTGTAAGCTATCTTTTCTCCGTTCTCTCTCTTTCTCTTTTCTCACTCCCCATTCACTCAATCACTCTCTCTCTCTCTCTCTCTTCTCACTCCCCACTCCCTCTCTCTGCAAGAGTTTCACTGGTTGCATCCAATGTCCTTAAATTTTACATCTATTTTAAGTCTGGTGCTACAACATTAAAATCTACAGTTAAGATACTACATTAATCACCTTCCTCTCATTATGTGAGCATACAGGCACATCAGAGCGGCAGATCCAGTGACTTGCTGCAAATTGCCAAGATGAAAAAGTTCATTTAAAATATTGGCACAGTTTTATCAGTATATGAGACATTTTTGTTCATGGAAATTCATGCACTGTTTCATTCTGCCCATGCTCTGCTAGAGTGCAATGAGTTTTTCATTAGCCTTTTCTATCCATGCTGAGAGGAAGAAGATGAGATAATGACATTTCTATTTACACTTTATTGTTACAAATTCCACATGAAGTTCTCCTGGTCCATACTTCTTCCGCACTTACCATTATTTTGCCGTTGTATTTTATACCAATAGGCATAACAATACAGTGTAGAATTATCTAATAAAACTGTTGTGTTCTAGTAGTTTCTGTATAATGTGTCCGTTTTACTATTGTGATAGGAGTTAATAAAGTTGATTTCTCTTTGTTTGCTTTGAATATTCAGTGAGTACATGTAGCATTTTAATTGCTCTGTCTCACTCTGGGCATGTTGTTTGAACCTAGCTGGTCTAGCACACTGCAAGCTGTCCAACAATGATAATAAAATTAAACATATTGAATGAGAAAAAAAAAGAATTCGCACTGCATTTCTTTTTTAGTTTCTGTTGCTTGTTTGCTTGTTTGTGCTGTGAAATAAAAACGGTGGTGTTTCAGATAATACAGCAGTTTCTGTGAAGCCATCCATCCATCCATCTTATTACTCCATACATCAGCAGACACCAGTCAGTCCAGGAGTGCTTCCACTCTGCTCGACTCACTGCACTCCAACACAACAACCCTTTCAGGAAGCTTGATTTTAGGCAATATTTCTAGTCACTTTAGAAAATGAAACAGCTTGGAACTGCTAACACCTGTATAGGTTGTGAGGTGTTATTTTGTGAGTTAGGTTGAACACTGGCCAGTATGCTAATGGAAAAGCACCATAAATGATCAGAGGTTCGAATGATACTGGGTGCCTGACAGATGGGAAATTCCATTCCCGATGCTTTGCAGGCATTTAACACTCTTTGAACCACAGTGACAGGTGTGTACTAGATGTGCATCACACAAGGTATTTCTACCTGTACAGCAGACTGGCTGTCCACAGGTGCTTAATGATCGTGACCAGTGGTGTCTGGCTAGGATTGTGAACAGACAAGCGACTCTGGCAGAAATCACACCCACATACATACATACCCTGCAGGTCAGTGCATCTTCCATGAAATATGGGAGCAGAGCTCAGCAGAGTGCCTCTGTTAGCACCTCAACGCTGGGCACAGTGCTTCACCTGGGCTCATGAGGTGGCTAACTGCACACCCTAAAAGCCTGGAAATGTAATGTGATCCGATTAATCACAGTGTCAATTTTTTTGTGGGGCTGAAGGTAGGGCTCATGTGTGGCACAGACCCCATGAAACCATGGACTCCAGTTCTCAACAACACTGTGCAGGTTCGTCGTGGTTCCATACAGGTTTGGAGTGTGTTCTTATGGCATGGACTGGGTCCAATAATCCACCTACAAACATCACTGACCAGTGCCCTCTACATTTCACTGCATGGTAACCATTGGCAACCCTTCATGGACTTCATGTACACCCACAATAATGGGACATTCTGGCAGGATAATGCACCGTGCCATCAAGCCCAAGTTGTCCAGAATTGTTTTAAGCATTCTGGAGAGTTCTGTCAAATGGTGTGGCTTGCACCTCAGCCTGACACGAGCCCAAGAATTGATAGGATGTGGTGGAGAGGTCCATTCTCACTAGGTATTTACACGTACAAATACCATGGAGCTGTGAGTGGCATCTAGACGGCATGGCTCAACATCCCTGCAAATTTCTTCTTGATGCTATGGGGATCCTACACAATACTAGAGGGTATCCTACATGATACTAGAGGGTATCCTACATGATACTAGAGGGGATCCTACATGATACTAGAGGGGATCCTACATGATACTAGAGGGGATCCTACACGATACTAGAGGGGATGCTACACGATACTAGAGGGGATCCTACACGATACTAGAGGGGATCCTACACGATACTAGAGGGGATCCTACATGATACTAGAGGGGATCCTACATGATACTAGTTTCTGAGCCCACGATTTTTGGCATGTCAGTGAATGTTATAGTTTAAATTAGTTTAAATTATAGCTACTGTAATCGATTGTACAGTTGTTGCTAAATCGCCCAGATTTAACCAGTCCAGACTTCTTTCTTTAATCCAGAATATCCTCTTAATCTCCAGAATTTTACTGTTATTCATAAAAGGCCAGCACTGAAAGAGCAGAAGAAATATCCACACATTTACACACAAAAAAATGTTTTTAACTGCTAAAATGAATATAACGTATATATAAACAATAAATGACACATTTTTCATTTAAAAGGGTTTACAATCTACTTGTTGCATTTTCTAATACCTCATATCAAATAAGCCAAAAGATTTTAAACCTTTTAATGCAGTGAGTTAATTGCACACCATATGCCAGTCCCCACAGACACTTTTACACAAAGAGGCATGTCTAATAGGAACTGTCACTGGGCTTGGGAGTGGTGTGAAATCATCAAGAGCCTAACGATTCCAAATTAAGTGCACAATTATTAAGCACAGATTGCCTCTCCATTTCAGTCAAGAAGCCGAGTTATTATACCAAGACTAATCAGCAATCGTCCATATGTGTAAAAAAAAAAAATAACCCTCCCCACCACCCCCGCCAACAATTACACCTACTATCTTAATTAACAGCTCAGTTGTCTGCTGCTGCAAAAACAAGCAAAATCATCAATGTCAGTGTACAATGCATGTGTAGTATGCAATACAAAGATGGAACAAGAGGTTATGAAAACGCTCGGTTTTTACTTTCATGGTTTTGCCTTAGGACAGAAAGCGAGTGTGTTTCACTTGGCCAGTGTGCTGGTGTGGGAGAAATGTTTTGTTACAAGGGAAAAGGCAATGCACTCCACCCCAACCCACCCCCACCTTGCTACAAGCATCAGCACTTTGATATGCAGGTCTCCTCTCCTTCTAGACTCACTCAGAAGGAATGAAGCCCTTTTTCATCTAGAACCATCTACTCAAGCCAAGGCTGTTGCTCCTGCTTTTCTCTCTATGCAAACACCAAGCAAGGTGATTAATATGCGCATGTATTAGTCTGCCAGAATTATTTATACTGCATTGTTATGTCAGAAAAATCAAACTTCCCATTTGAATCCAATGAAATGCTGCTTGCTGATTCAGTATGAATAAGTCAGTTTGTTGCTGTTTGAGCATTTGTTATTACATGCCCAAAAATTAGCGTATGTCAACGTATAACACTAAATTATCGCACACTTTAGAATTGGCCTCCCTTTGTCTCAGTCTCATACTTATTTTAGTTGTCTTTTCTACGTTTTAAGGTTTCTGGTTGCCTTCTACATATGCAGGGTTGAATCACAAAAGTAATGAAACAGCTGTTCACAGCAGAATCTCCACCCTACCCTAGATAAACAGCTTCCTGCATGACCCAGTAAAGGTACTTGTCATTGCCCCCCAATATGCTTTCAGATCACACCTTTGCACAGAAGGACATGAAGTGATGTTATCAAATGTTATTCATTCCATGCTGGGTCTGTGTTTGCCATGACATATTCTATTCCCACAACATCCTCCCCTGGTCAAGCATGTTGAGCGTTTCATTCCCATGTGCACTTTGATTCCCTCTTTGTCAGTAGCTTTGTCCCCAGCATTTGTATTCCATTTAATGTCAATGCTTGTAACACATCATTCACCACAATGAGCTGTCAGATCAAGACATGGGGACGCGTGGCCAACATGAAGAAATCTGCAAATCACAGACTGCTGCACATAAAACACGGCCAGGGCCTACCAACTCCATCTCAGTATGAATCTATAATGACCTCTTCCAACCCCACCCCCACCCCCACCAATTTTACACAGGAAGTGGAATTGGGATTAATATGTGGATGGAGCCTAGACATTTGATATACTGGGAATCGCATCAAAACATTTTTCAGGCCACAGCAGTGGAAGGCTGTGATAATGAGCACTGAGGGGCAAATCTTTTGCAGTCAATTAAGAAAAAGTTTGTTTTTACCAAAACCTAAGGCTTCACAATTAACCAAATAAAACCTTGTTCTAATAAAACCTAAAAACAGCAGTATTACCTCCAGTTTCAAACCATCTTTATACCCCGCTTCCAAAACAACACGCAAAATGCAAACTGTGTCACAAGATTCTGTGAGTCAGAGAAGACCAAGAACGCCACGCTTCAGCTCACCTTATGATCTTGTGCTTTCGGGGAGAACACAGGCACACGGCAGGCCAGTAGCGGGCACCAGAACGGAGGTTTTGTCTTCTCATCATCTTCTGCACATACCCAGCCAGGCAGGTTTTCCTCCCCTACACACATAGCACTGGGCTGAGCCACACAATGTTTTACAATTGGCTTTTACTGACAGTGGAGAGGCAGGGGAGATTAAAGAGAGGATGTAAATTTTTTTTGCAGTAACATCTTTCTGATGTTTTGAATACTTACTTTGAGCAATTTTAGCTAGATGAATACGATTGACCCATGAAATCTTACTGATGGGGCTGGGTGTATTGAACAGGACTGTGAAACTGACTGGACGCCCAGACCTGTTGTGAAACACAACAGACAGACACACACACACACACACAGACCACATAAACACACAACACACAACACACACAGAAATAAAAAAAAAATCCATAAAGGAGACTATAGAATAAGCTCTCAACAACAGTATCAAAGTAAGTGAAAAAAGCTCCAGGCATAATTTGTCATTGGATGCACAGAAGCCCTCTGAGTAAATGTCATTAATATAATAGGACTGTCTGCTGTAAGTGGGAATTGGTCAGAAACACAAAAAACTGCAACACAGCTTAAATAATTATTGCGTGCAACGGCACACTGGCACATCGGCAATACCCAGCTGCTAAAAAATCTGTCCATACCAACGTCCGGTTACTGATGCCAGTTTCACCCCAGTCCATTTGACTGAGGGAGCAGATAGTAGGTGCAGCTGCTGGTCATCAACAAACCCCTCTGCTCCCAATAATTTCAATCATTACCAATCACTTTAAATTGTTTAACAGAACGAATGTATGAATGTCACGTTGCAAGCCTGTTCCAGCTGCCCACATTCAAAGGCATTTGCGATACAGCCCCATTTTGGCCACGCCCACTACTGTGAGAGCCCCCCTTCGCCACTCACTTGTCAGGCTTCCCAGGCACCATGAGCCGCAGGCGGCACTTGTTGGCACACTGGATCTCGTCCTCTTTGATTCGGATGAGCCTGTGCAGAGCCAGGCACCAGTCCTGCGCCACTGTGGTGTTAAGATTCTGCACGTGACACACACACACACACACACACACAGGTGAAGAAGACAGCTTCAGAGAGACCCACCACCAAATAACAAATCCCTTATCACACCACCTACTGACTGTTCAGTTCTACAGCAAGTGCAGAGATGAACATTAGTGAAAGAGTAATGCAGACACTGGCAGCAGGGATGGATTATTATTAATATTATTATTGTTGTTATTCCATACTGGGGCACCAGATGTGGAGGCGTACCTGATATGCTCCCTGAAGAGTGCCCACCAGAAGTGTGACCTCCTCTACCACTGACAGGTCATGCTGCAGCTCCTGCAACTCCTGGTACAGCCTTGGCGGCCCCAAAAATAACTTACCTAAAACAGACATGATTTTCATCACCATTATCTTCCATAATCACACTCTTCATGACACACTTCCATCTCCCTAATGCATGTTCCCATTATTACTGTCTGAGACGCACATCTACTGTGCGACTACTGCGTGAGAGACGCATGTACTTAGTTAAAGGTGAAATGCCTTAAGAAAGAGTGTAAGAGGGTGTAAAAATATGCCAACAACAGCACGACGTTCAACAATAAGAAGCCCCACCCACAAATAAAAAAGTAAGACAACAACAAATCAACAAGAATGCTGTTGCAGAATAAGATAAAACTAAACAGACAAGACAGTAGACCAAAAAGACTAGGATTGTACTGATATTTTGTCCCAAGAACTGTGATGCGTGTAGCCACTGTGGCTGTAAACGTATCCCCAAGTACCGTTTGTTCATCCACTGAAGTCTAACGTTACCCAGGATGCTCAAGGTCATTTCATTTCTAAAGCACATTTGAAAGCAGACAGTGTTGACCAAAGCGCTATGCATAAGCTGCAATAAATAAGTATTCTTCTCACCCGCCGCAAACCTCTCTAAATGTGCTACAGCTATACCGATGATCTGCAGCACTCGTAGCTTAGACATGATGCATTCAGGTTTTCTCAAAAGACAGAAAATGAAAGTACAAGTTTAGGGCTAAAAAGAGATACAGGTGAAGCTGGTCTACAGTGCTGCTATTGTAAAGCACAGATCTGGGAACAGTTAGGTGCGATTACAAGGGGGATCTTAGAGATCGTCCAGCAGTGCATGACAGACAGTACATCTGCAATCCAACAGGTGACCAGTCCATTCTGAGCTTTAAAAACAATCAGTAACACTTCATGTTGTATCCTGTACTGTTCAGGAAGCCAGTGACGCTAAAACCGGCGTAATATAGTCCTTTTTATTTCATCCCATAAGACGAAGGGCCACCACATTATGAGACGACGGCCTTATTCCAAGATACAAGGCATCAGAACAGTCTTGGTAAGAGAGTGTATAATGCATGTATAACTTTTCCTTTTGTGGCGTGAGAAATGATTTAATTCTGCCATTTGTTGTTATGGTAAAAGATGCCTCTGATGACTTGCTTGTCAAATTTAAGCTCTACATTAAAAGTTGTTGTTGCATGAGATTCAACGTATCAGATAAGAAATGCAAGGTTTTCTAGATAGCACTGTACAATTGAGCTACACCAGGCATAATTACTTCGGTTTTTATCAGTTGGGAAAAAATGCTGCACATTCACTTTTTAACGTCCATGATGCACTCATTGAGTCTCTGATCACCAATGCCTCACAACGAAATGTCATGCCTATGTATAATTTATCCCAGCAGTAACACATGCAGGGACAATCATACAGGTTCTAAAATTGACCCCTGAGGAACTCTGACGCTCACAGAAAATGAATCACGCAAGTTCTGTGTGCTTGATACAAGCGTAGCACCATGTTATAACCATGACAAAAGACACTTAAATACAGCAAAACTGACGCAATCCACAGCAAATAACAATTCACTGTTCATTTTAAGAGCATAGTTTATGTATTATGTAGTATTCTAAAACAACACTAAAACGCTTCATAAAAAATGTTTTTCAACTGCTTTAAAAACACTGCATGTGTCTAATTTGTTACCATGGAAACTTTGCTTTCAAGATTCTTACTACAAAATTTTCTTTTTTCATAAACAAGTTTGACTGAAGTGGTGTAATACATTTAAATATGCATTGCAGAGAGTTTATAGAGAGTATCAGTATTTCTGCATTGTTTCCAGTCTACAGAAAGGGGTGGGGGATGGTAGGTTGTGGTCACCTAGGAAACCATTCTGACCTTGGGTGCTGGAGGAGCTGAGGCGTCTGGAGGTGCTCAGTGGGTAAGAACTGTCATTGTTTGAGGAGTTCTCCTGCCCCACCTCCACCACCTGCACCTGCTGCAGCGGGGCACTCCACTTCACCATGTACTTTGGGCCGATGGGCACGAGGCTGCTAATATCTGGAGGTCCTCTGACGGAAGACAAAGGCGCTACTTAAAAACATTTCAAAGACCGTAACAGAACAAAGCCCCAGCTAAGGTTAGGTACATGATCAGAGAGGTTCTAGAATGGCTGCGACAGAATCTCAGGGATTAGAACAAGTCCATGTGATCATTTTAGTTTCTCAGAGAGCATGGTGGGATCACAGGGCGATCAAAGGAAACAGCTGTTCTGTCATGCATGATCCACGTTGAGATTAAATCTACGATGCCATATAGTGCCACCTTTGCAATGAAATGCTGTGAAATCACACTAAAAGAGTCTGTAAGCCTGGTGCTCAAATATTTGACAAGTTTTGCAGGCTTGAACACGTTACCTTGGTTCATCAATGATGTTCTCAATGCCCCTCTCAATGTATCTACATCATGTTTAAATGGAAGATAAAACGAATGTAGTAGATGGAAATCACTAAAGACATGAACTCAAGGTCTCATGTTCGAATGATGTCATTGTGGAGAATATTTGTTTCTTGATAAATGAGAGGACATGGGAACTGTTCAGTGTCTGCCAGGAAATAATCTGTGAAGGCCACTTACTTGAGATTGATGTTTGCACAGACGAGCATATCATTGAGAAGGAAGACTTTGCGTTCTTTGGACTTGAGAACCTGCCCCTTCTCCCCATACACAGTCTCGATCAGCGTTTCGCAAAGAATTAACTGCTTCTGTTCTGAGTTCAGTTGCTGCAAGTAAAAATCAAACACATTTAATGAGCATATTAGGAACACAACATATAATATTTTATAACAGATTTGCTCTGTAGAAACTGCAGACCAGCATTATTTGATTGTTCCCATCTGTACTGACTGTAATTCCCACAAAGATGTGCATAAATCCCCTCATTTTTATTCTCTCCAGTGAACCAAAGCCTGTAAGGATGCACTACTATAATCTCAGGAATCCACAAAATTACTTTGCCTTCACTCATTAGTTTCTGGAGACTTGGCAGGGTTTTTTTTTTTTTCTTTTCTCACTACTGAACTGCTGCTGCTGGGGGGGTGGAGCTCCCCCTAGTGAATAGTAAGGATCATAAAGACCCCATTTACAACACAACCTCTCTCTGTCCGTGACAAACACTGAAACCATAACTGCATCAGTTCATAACCTAGCTCATCAGTCATGTCAGTCATAGGATTCAAATAACCACAATGCCAAGAACAGGGAATATTACTTTTCAGCTGGGAACAAATAGAAGTCAATAATGTGCATGATGGTTCGAAGTTTAATACCACAGAAATAATAAAAGATCATTCAAGCGACAAATTGATTTAAGGTTCTCGGAGAGCCTAGATACCCTCATATATGGTATAAGTCTAGGGGTAACACGGCTCACAGTAAAATGTCCCTATCTTACAAAAAAGCTATTAAATATATTTCTAGAGGGAAGAAATAAAGAAAGAATTCTCAAAAGGATGGCGGGCACCCGCGCCTCATCTTTCCTTCTTTCTGCCCGCTAACTAGGCTGGCAACATGGAAGCGCATGGCTTGGCTGCCTACGCAGCTCTGTGCCGTATGCCCGGCAGAGGAGTGGCACCACGCGGCGGAGCGTGACCTTGCTGAGCGCACGATCGCTGTTACTCCTCGCCAGCTGCTGGATCTCGGAGAGCTGCTCGGCCAGACGCTTCTGTTCGTTCAGCTTCTCCGCCAGCGTCTCCAGCTCCGTCAGGGCCAGCTGCAGCGGTAGCCTGTCACGGTGTGCCGGTGGTGTGTTCTTCAGCATGTCCTAAAGACACGTACGTGCGCACACACACACACACACACATACCACCACACGCAAACCACACCCACACATACACAGGAAATAGATCCCGTTAACGTGTATGCAAAGGCATTCTCGACATTCATCTTTCCCTTTGAGTCGAAGCATGATCAAAGGAGCTGCGCAGAAATGTCCTTTAACGGCTGTACTGGGAGCAGTGGCAGGGCAAAAACTGAAGGGTTTGGGGGGATCATTAGATTATGTCTTACTGTATGCTTCTGAGGGAATGTAAGAGGATTATGAAATGCAGTGGTAATCTCATCCAGCACACAGCATGCTTAAACTTGCTGCCTTCCACAGTGCAGGCTGTAATTCTCTGTTTCGGTATAGTGGAGTGTTTCGTAGGTATGTCCCTCTCTGTTTCAGTTCCTCTAAGCGGTAAAAGGAAATTCTATGTATCCAAAAAAAACACAAATCTTCCGTGTACTTTTATGGTACATTCCCTCTGACAGGATTCTATCTTACTGGTGTCCTTATATTAAAGTCTAGCATTTTAGCATAAGGATTGGAGACTCTTGGAAGTTGGTCTAGACAAAAGCGTTTGCAATGAGAGAAGGATGATGTTGTGTCTGCACTTTAGTGTGTGTGTGTGTGTGTGTGTAAGTTCTGACCTGCAGGAGAAGTATAAACTGAGGAAAACGCTGGATTGGTTTCACCATCAGGCCATAAAGGGTGATCCTGTCTGTGCTGGCAGCCTGCTTCTTCTAAGTTTCAGATCAGCATTGCAGCAGGTCGGAAATGACAGTAAGCAGCAGGTCAGGAATGACAGTATCAGTCGCTACATTCAAATTCAAATGTTTTGTTGTCATTCCATGACAGGTTGGCTTTGAATTGGTAAGCGTTAAAAACAGCAAGAAAATAAATTCACCTTCAGAAACTCCAAGAAGGCTGGTTTAGACATACAGGCCTTCTTGATTAAAGCCATTGCATTTGTGAAGTTGTTGACATAGTCACTGTACACGTCTAGGACCATTGACTTTGAAAACTGAGGAACAGGGAGATAAATATTTGTAAGCTCCTTCACACACACTCAAGACACGCACATCCATAATCCCAGAGCTTGCACACATCACAGATGTTTAACTGTAGTTGGCCCCTACTACCAAACTAAGATGAAGGGACCTTATTCTCATTTTGCAGAAACAATCCCTGAGTGCACAGGGATGCAAGTGATAAATGCACAGGGATTTGTCACAGCTTGGGCAACACAAAGGAAATGAGCGCAGTTTAAATAGAACTGCTGAGCACAGAATCTCCTGTTTTTCCATCTGCCAAAAAAAAAACTGTCCCTGTAGCACAGAGCCAGATAGAAGCCGGTCAATGTGGAGACCATATAAAGAACATATAGCACCACACAGCCTAGTAAAAGAGGTCAGTATTTACCACATCTGCTCTGATGACACCTACTTGATGCATTGCATCACCACAAACAACTAAATGAAACCAGAAACAAGCCAATGCGTGTAGGATCAAGCTTGGGTAGTTATACAAGCATTAGCATTCAATCTGTGAACTGGACGGTTCTCCTTGTGGATAAAAACCATGGGACTCACCGAGGCTACAAAGAGGTCTCCGATGGTCTCCGTACAGTCCCACTCAGCTACACGGGAAGCGAGGGCAATTCTGAACATGGCGTGGCACTGCAGAATTTCTTTGACCCGGCAAAAGATGAGCTGGATTTTCTTAGTGCTCAGGATACGTGGCTCAGCATCTAGTAAAGGCTGCTGGTAATCCTGGAAGCATGAGAGACATACACTGTGCCTCAGTTACAGCAAAGCCACTCCTGTGCATCATCAATAACTGTTGGTACTTCTAATGCTAAATCAAAAGTGACGGCAGGCAGGATGTGATCATATGAAATAATAATTAAATAACCATATGATGACGTACTGGTTAACTATATGGTTTTAATCAACCAATCACGTACTGGTTAACTGCATGTTTATATCAACCAATCACCTACTTGCAGGATTCTTTTGAGAGAGTCCAAGTAGCTTATTTCACTCTGAACAATGGAACCCAGAATATGGCGCCGTACAATCTAAAACAAACAAAAAAAACTCAGTTATGCACTCTAAATAAAAAGAAATGAGACACAAATCTGTCTTAATAATTCCACAAAACATGCATGTAATATGGAAAGTCAATACACAGACACACTGCCAACACAGACAGAAAACCCAGAGACACAGACAGACAGACACATTTAAATACTTTATTTGGATTAACATACAGGACAAAATGCTCACAAAATCATCCAATACTTGCTCCGAGCCATTACACAAGTTCTACCCACATTCTCCAGATATACAAGCTTCCTATTATTGCTGATATTGAACAGTATTTTGCTAGTTTAGCTTTACTTTTTCCAAGTCCGACAATCTGTAAATGCATTAGATGCAGTGGATGTGCCCAAAAATGAATTACTCTGGAACTATAGCCATATGTATTCAAAATGTGCCCTATCGGTTGAAACACACACACACACACACACACACTCATACCTGTTGGTTACTGAGACCCTCTGGCATGGGACAGAGTTGAGGTGGTGGGTGTTTCACTTCAGAAACAGTCACGTCCAGGTAAACAGAATCATCATCTGCATCAACTGCACCTTTAAATATTTACAGTCAACAAACACCTTAATATTGACCCACTTACTTCTACCTTTGAAATAATAACATTCTGTTCACTGGAGCTCTGATCAGAAATCCTGCAGACTATAAGTAAAAATGGACCAACTCTGCAACCACTCTGTTTTCCCACTCTATACTTTATATCACTGAAAAAGGCATTTTGAAATGTAAAAAAAAAAACCTCAAACCTGTGTTTTCTTTTTTATTCAGGAAGGAGACTTTGCGCATCATGGCTATTTTAGTCTTTTCCAGGCCATCTTTAGTGCCACTCCGGGCGGCTTTCATGAGCTGCTGAACCTGGGAGAGAACAGAAGTGAGATGAAATGAAATATGTATCGTCAGCTCAAAGCAAGAGGACAGGGAAGAAGAAAGAAGCAAATACTCTACAGAGAATAGCGTGTACACCAGCAATCACAGATGAATTTTGTGAAGGTCCCTCACGGCTCAGTTGATACTGGCTTGGAGGCATTTAGACAGTTTCATTTTCAGTGTGAAGCAAAACTTAAAAAAAAAATTGTGCAAGACGGAGCAAGAATAAGGATGGCTTGCATATGGTTGACTCATTCATAATTTATATAACAACTGAGAATATATATATATATGTATGAATAATGTACACATGATGAATAATGATCAAACAGCATTTGCGCTGCTCCTGAGGAAGAATACCTTGATGTCATAGGTCTGTTTGATCTGGCTGACGTCTCGAGCCCCTAAGCGCATGGCCAGCTCACGCTTGGTCCGGACACAACGCTCCTTTAGGCGCCGTACATCCGGAGAAATCTATGATCATCGCCATATCCACATGCCCAGGGCCAATGGGGACGATTTAAATCATTGTATAGAGAGAGACGGGTAGAAAGTCACAGTGAAAGCAAGACAGGCGAAGAGCGGTACGCATGAGGACAACCAAAAGAAGAAGCAAGGACTGCTCCATCAAAATGGACGGCCGGAGGGAGAGAGGACGTCTCAGAGTGTCTGTGTCAGCCAGTGTTTTCCATACGCCTGTGATTAGCATACAAATTACACACAACAGCTACAGACAGGACTAAAGAAAAAGTACATTTAGCATCCATTATAGATAAACTTAAATCAGCTCTGTGATTAGCTTAGCGAAGCTTTTCTGTACCTGTTTATGATTGAAATCATGCATGTCATAAAGCACTTGCACAGAAAACACTGATCTGCTTTGCTCACAGACGGAGACGGCGAGTGAGAGGAGAGGCTATAATCAGCAACCGCAGAAGAGGAACAAGGGAAGCCCAGGAAGGAAAGAGAACTGAAAGAGACTGTGCTGAATGAAACTATTCCACTGGCCCAGTGAACGAACACCACTCCACACCTCAAGACTGTCTAGCACTGTCACTTTGGGTGCCTTGACATCTTGCAAGAAAATACTGTTAAGACCAGTGTGGTTGATGTAGCAATATATGTGTCTGCTAACAGGCATATACTGCCACCTTGTGTCAAAGAACAGAAATGATGAGTAGGTGAGTTTAACTGGTAAAATGAAAATAGAAATCCTGGCCTCGAGTAGAGATTGAAACAAAATCGAACAAGCGTAGTGAGGAGTTGTTTAGCTATTAAAATCCCTCTCAGAGCACCTCCTTTATTCAAGAAACAAGTTGCCAGTCTACCCAGACTGGCCCCACCTGGCCCCACCCCCCCCAACCTTCAAGCCACTCCCACCTTGCTGCGGGTCGGTGGCTTGGTCTCGGTGTCCGAATGCTCCTCGTAACTCTCAAACTCGCTGGAGCTCCAGCCGTTATCCAGCACTCCTGCTGACTCATCGAGTCTCTGTACATCCTCATAGATCAGCTCATCACCTACAAGCAAAACAGGAAAGTCAGGACAGCTATGTAAGTACTGCTGTAAGGGACAGACTGTCTCTGACACAGAGCAGCTCACTGACTTCTGTGAACACTGTAGAATGAATGTTGTGTCTTAAAAGTTTAAAGTGTCTGATATGCCTCAGTATATACTGTATATAATGCACATTCTCTCAACATGTCCGAACTATAAATAATAAACTAAGGTAAGAATTATATTATCTGCAGCCTTAGGGTTAGGATACAGCAAATTAAACTTTGAAAAATCCAAAACATATCAGTCGAGCTGTGGCATCATGGTCAGCAAAGGTTCTTGATTGATTTCTTTGTACCAGTCAATCTAAGAGTTCATATGGAAATCATGTAGAATATTGACTATGGAGATCAGAGCCAGTGACTGACCTGCATCAGGAGTGAGGCTGTTCTCAAATGGGACATCATCATAGATCACCTCTGAGTCAGTAGGAGGATCTAGCTCCACCTCTGGGTTTGTTTCAGGTTCAACTGCAGGTTTTCCTGAAGAAGAGACGTTCTTAGCATTATGACATAAGGACTGAAGTTTTTTATTCTGGATTTCTGTGGTTGTTGTCAACAACTTCTGCATCTATTTACAAACAAGGTTTTACATATAAACCTGGGTCAAAAAATATTTTCAAACCACTGGAAGAAGATTATTTTAAAAATCATTAAACAACCAAGATAACAATCACAGTACACAGAGAAGCACTAGGCAGCACAGATATAATTCTGAACTGACCTGCAGAGAGGAACTCAATGATGAACCTTTCGTTCAGTGTTACAAGCAAATTCAATTATCGAACATTTTCATCAACTCAACAGAGGCTGCACTTGTTTAGAGGCAATTACACTACAGGGAGCAGCAATACGAGCAATAATCAAACCATCCACTGATTTGTCTTCCACATGAAGTAATAACACTGTTTTACAGATGTAATCATACATCTAATGTGACTGCCTGGTGCTGCCTGAGCTCTAGAAGTCAAACATCTACAAAATGTTCATATCTGCATATGTATGAAGGTCACATCTATGCTTACAGAGATGTTAGTGAAGGAACAGCAATTTTGCTGGGATCAGACCAGCCAAAGAATGCAGAGCATACCTTCATTAAAAGCTCAAGGACAGATGGTTTTCCTTCGTGGATATACAGAACAATAGGGGGAAAATTACTTTACATGCAGGCTGACTAAATAAGTCTGATACAACTGCATTTGAAATAAACAAGTCTGGGTTTGTAGCATCAGGGCAAGGGAGTACTGCTGTTTGATCTCGGCCTGAAAAAGGAGCCTTTTCTAAAGGAGCACAAGGAAGCAGGAACTGGGGCCGGTCGTGCAAGATGTGTACCTTTGTCCAGTCGCAGTGTGAGCTCTGACACCACACTGAACCATTCCCGTGAGATAGCTGGTGCTTGAGACGAATACACACACACACTGGACTCAGCAAGCTGCTTTGCTTTGAAGTGCTCATGTCTCGAGCTTAAATTAGCTGTATGCATAGTCCTGATTCATTGATAAATGAATCAATGATAAATTTTTCAAAGGATGCCATGCCATTATGCATGGATTGCATGCTTACTTTGTTAAAACATGGATCAGTTGTTGGTCCTCAGTGGATTGACTTTATTATTCTATTAGGACTATTAATTAGGAATTAGAATACAACCAAGCTCATATCTCTGTGCTTGTGTATGTTCATATGACAAAACAAACAAGCAAAAAAAATTGATTCGTGTCATCAGGTGTATACGATTTATAGGTTGGAAGGACAAAAAATGTGGATATTTGGAGAAAGATTTAAGAGAAAGCCATTCTCTGGGTCATTACCATTCTAACAAATCTTCTGGCAGACACACAATCTCTTCATAATGACAAGTTACACAGGATTGAAAGGGCAGCTAAAATGAGCGTGATGATTTTTCCTTCCAGTGAGCTCATGCAAGTTCTGGTTTTGATTAGATGATGTGATTACTCTGATCTGAGCATTAAATAGCATTAGTTTGGGATTTTCCAGTCTTTGTGATGGTAACAGAGGACCTGTGTAGTGAAACAAATCTTACACAGAGCCACAGACCTGTCTGAGCAAACATGTGAACCTCCTTCTTTATGACAGGAGTAGAGTAGCATTCTGGTCTCGAATATAAACCTGGAGATCACAGAGACAAATCTGGAAATTGGCTTAAATACTTTTGAGAGATGTGTTTCCCTTGAAAACAACCAGGAGGAACAATGTATTGTGACCTTTTTAACAGGAGAGAGGCATACCTTCATAAATGGTCTTTTTGTTCCATGTGGCCTGGGTGTCCTCAGTGAGTTGGGGTTCAGCTGAAACAGAACTCCTAAAAAAGTAACAAGCCCAGCTATTAGTCACACCAATGGACACAATATTCCACTAATGTTTATTCTTATGATGGAGGTTTAGCTTTCATAAAACACAGCTCACAGACTCAAGACAGTAACTACATGACAAAATACAGGAGTGAAACTAAAAAGTAAATAACAAACCATTATGATCTGCAACCACTGAACACCTTTGGAAATAACATGCAAAAGTTCTGATGTGAAGCTTTGTGTTCATGAAGGATGGATTAAACACTAATTAAATCCATTTGGGATTCTAATTCAGGACTTTAAAAAACCGTGTGCTGTTATTACATACCCATCAGGAGACTGCCTGGCTACCATATCTGGAGTAAAAAGAGAAGATACTTCTATTCTTAAAAAGTCATGGCACAACACACACTGCATAAAATCACGATAAATATGTTATCAAAGCATCATACTTGGGTGTGTTATGTGTGGATGTTGAGGAATGGTTGGGTGCTCCTGACCAGTTGAGGTTCCTCCATTCATTTCCTGACAATGATGGGCTGAGACATGCTTCTTTGCTTCAGTGTAAATCTTATCTGAGGCCATGATGTCCTTCCCAGCTCCAGCAGGGGGAAGTTCTAAACCAGGACCACCAGAACTTCCAGCTGGATCATGCTCTTCTTCATCATCATCATCATCAAACTCAAACTTCTCACCCTGCTCCTCATCTTCGTCGTCCTCCTCTTCCTCCTGAGGCATTTGAGTCACTCCAGTGGACATAGACCCTGAAACCAAGCAATCTGGTTTAGATTTATGATGGTGCTGATATACTGGGCTTCCGGACACAGGCAAAATATATCAGGGAAACATCAGTGATGGTGGAATGTTAGAACCAAGACTAAGCTACACCAGGAAGGCACCCCTTAATTTTTTTGCCTATACTAACTGGACAAGTAACACGGGCTCATAAAATCATCACCTAGCAACACAGACCAAATTACTGTTTTTGCTTCTGTCAGAGATCTGCAGGCATTCCTAACCACAGTAACCATGTCAGCTCACAACAAATGTTACAGTTCCGGGGATGATTATGACCTACTGGTTCAAAATAACACACACAAAAACACACATACACCATATGAGCAACATGAAAACAAGATCATTATAGGCGAAAAGGCGAAAACCAAGCAATTTTGCACAGTGCTCAGATGTGTCCCAATAATGCTTTGCATTGCAATATCCAGCAACAGGCTTATGCGAGCCCAAGCCCAAAACATTAACAAAGGCCAGGCTCCTTGTGAGTCACGTAGGGTGCTGGGTGGAACAGCCAAACAAACTAAAATCCCAAGCGTTGGGATTATGGACCAGATCACAGTTCTCAGGAAAATAACACTGAACCTGAAACTCAGTTACTCAGTTTAGTGCTATGCGTCTAAAGACAATGAAAACAAGCTTTGAATGTCATCAAATCTAGATATATAAAAACATGCTGCTGTATATTTAAAAAAATTTACAAAAATCAATTCCGTCCAACTGCCAGGGATTTTGTACATGCCTTCTGTAGGCCAATATTTCTGCACTGATGAGCTTAATGAATACATAGACAAACCACGTCACTGTCAGTCACTCCCCAGCAAACACACACTGCTTTAATACCACTGCTCATCGGGGCTCACAATATTTACATTAACAATAATAAAATGTGCTTCATAAAGAAAGGAGATTACGGATTGATCAAATCTGCGGTGACGAGCAAAGATTATATGATGTCACTATTATGATTATATGATGTCACTATTATGCTCCCTGGGAGGTATCCACTAAAGGAAAGCAGACAGAAGCAACTTTATAAGAAGAATATGGCATGTAGTTAATCAGTACCATTGCACTCAAAGTCACATGACTTCAATATAAGTCTAAAGGTCAATGGGAAATGGGTTACAAGGTCTCTTGCTCTTTCCATTCTTTAAAATGTTTTTTTTTTATGTGTTCTTCTACCAGTGCACTATTACCTCGAGTCTTGTCCTCAGCAACTTTGCTGCAGCAAAAATAGGAGAACCTCTAAGGACCCACCAAGTGGATTTTTGGTGAACCAGGAAATTTTAAGCGACTTGGCCATGCAAGAGGTCTGCACGTCTGCCAGGTGTGTGTGTATGTTTGTCAGGAGCAGGTGGCAGGCGAGATATCTGCAGATACCTCTGACACAGCATATGGTGAGCTGGCCTCAGAACAATGCTGCAGTCTATCACCTTTACAAGCCCTCTGGCAACACTCACACTTAACGAACCGCCCGGCAGAAGGGATCATATCCCAGGAAATGCAAGCCACATTTGTTACACTATAGCTAAAGCTATGGTTAATAGTGATCCTACAAAGACGACTGCAAGTAGCTCTGGTTGAACTCCTCCAGCTGAACTTTAATGACAATATAGAGAAGTAAAAGGTTTGTATTTACCTGTGAGGTGTGGGGTAAGGGACTGCGGGGAAGCCATGAGCTCAGTACATAGTCACATCTGCCTTCCTATAATCGAGAGTCTGCTGTTATGGGAAGTCTGACGCATAGTGCGACTAAAGATGTACATTGTTAATTACTTCAACATTGTCATCCTGCTCACATAACACTCCCATGAAGACCATATACAAACAGCAAGAGAAAACCGAGCCAAGAGGGCCTCTTCTCTATCGAAGGTCAATAAACTGTGATGATCTTATATCCGTGTGCTATAGAAAGAAAGTCAGAAGAGAGACCGTCAGTGGCTGTAGTGTGAGAGTGACCGGCCGTGTCGTACGAGTCTGCTAAATTCTTCAGCAGAGCGTGGCATATTCAGGCTTGCCTTGAGAAGGCTGGATCCTCCCACATTCACTGAGCAAGGCGTATACAACATGGGGCAGAACAGGCCAGCTCAGCTTGGAGGAATGAACAGAGCCTTGGCATGAACGCTGGCTTTGTGAAGGACTTTAAAGTGCTCGGACTGGTTTGTTTAGTGTAATTCTATTAACCCGTCTCATGGTCACTCTGAACTGTTGCTAAGCACTGTAAATCAAGTCAAATTTGTTTATTAGAGATTTGTTTATTATTGATTTTTGTTTCCAATCAAGCTTTAACTGGAGGTCAGCAATTAATTCAACAGCATGGCTCTGAGAAAGAGGCACAGATATGTACAGAGACAGAGCCGTGGGACAGAACAGAAAATACAGAAAATCCCATTAATTTAATATACTCATACAGAACAGTGCTTGGACTGGCAGGACCGAACATCCAAGAGTAAAACAGCAGCTTCTCCAACCCTACACTACACTCACAGAAATTAACTCCCATCTTTGTTAGAACTTTATGTGGTTATGTGAACTTTGCTCCTACAAAAAGCAGTCCTTTATTTTAGACCTCTTTAGGAAACACTGAAATAGTGTCCAATCAAGATCTGCGCTTGCTGAAAGAGAAATAGTGAGGAAGCAGTGAATTCTTTAGAGAGTCACGTGTCAGCTGTTAGAGGCAAAGGCTAGAAGAAGAGTCAGACTGTTTCAAAGAGCCATCGTCATGGAGACACAGCCTCACTGTGACATAAATAACACAGGCATTGCCTTGGTCACAGACACAATGAGTGAAACATCTGCACCTCCACACACATTAACTCCTAGTACTGACTTGTTTACAGTGCAAAGCACCACACATGTCTGGTGCAGAAAGTCTGATTAATGCTAAATCATTGATCTCTTCAGATAAATTGTGGTTAGGGCTCCGTGTCTTCAAAAAGAATTCCACACCAAATTAGAATTAAGATTTGGGATAAAACTGAAACATTTCTAACAGAACTCTTTCTGGGTTGTTTATTAGTTGATAACTGTTTGGATTCACACATCCCAAAATTTGACAGATATTTATCTATATTTACATATGAAGTGCAATTGAATAATATAAACTCTGAAACTATTTAACACATCATGAAGCAAAGCCCTTTTTCAAAGGTTTCCACATCCTTAGTTCTTAACTTTCTGTATGTCTGTATGTCACAAAAGCTGCCTGTTTTTCCTGACCGTAAGTCTCCAGTAAAAGCCTACCATGTAATGGTAGTTTTGCCATGTGAAGCCCCTTGGACTGCAAACCCAAAGTGGCTGAGTGATGTTAAGGACCAAGGAACCTTTTTTTAAACATATTTATTCCAATGGTCAGGTTTCTTCAGATGATGTTCTAAACGTTTTTGTTCTAAATGTATCCATTCTTTATTTATCAATTCTTCCATGTTTCCCATATGTGTTTTATTACCTCCTTGTTGATACTGCAGATTCCTTTCTGAGGAACCTAAACTTTTCCTGTAGTTCATCGCACCTTTCACTAATTTCAGGTTGTCTGAGAATTATTTCAAGCTGATCCTGACTTGATCTAAGCAGAAACTGAATAATCAGAACAACTTATAATTAGAATGACTAATTAGAAAATTCTTTTGCAGAGAATTTTACACTTTTTAATGTTCTTTTACTTTGCTATTTGTTTTATAAAATGTTCACACCAAATATTTTTTTTTTACATTTACGGCATTTAGCTGACGCTTTTATCCAAAGCGACTTACAATTGTGACTGAATACATCTTGAGCAGTTG
>JAOXYF010000023.1:4272063-4289735 GCA_028565775.1 Sternarchorhynchus goeldii
ATGCACACACCTGTCCTGTGTGGTCTGAATGCACACACCTGTCCTGTGTGGTCTGAATGCACACACCTGTCCTGTGTGGTCTGAATGCACACACCTGTCCTGTGTTCTCCTAGGAAGAGCAGTATAATCATCGCTGCAGATGAGAGCACCATTAGCTGGGGTCCATCACCTACTTTTGGAGAGCTGGTATGTTTGGGTTACACTGTGAGAACCTCATGGTGGGGATGTGTTGTTCTACACAATGCAAATCCCATAATGGTCTAACTGTAAAATTGTGAAGAAATGAATTTTGTTCTTCAGAAGTAAATAAAGTTTTTAGTATGTTTATGACTGATGGCCATTTTGTAGGGATATGGGGACAACAAACCCAAGTCTTCCACTGCAGCCCAAGAGGTCAAAACTCTGGATGGAGTGTATTCAGAACAGGTATTGGAGATTATTGCAGTCATATATAATAATGTATGATCTCACAAAATATAAGACAGTAGACCATAATGATGATGATTTTGCTTCAATATGTGGGTATTCTATTATACTGAAATCATAAGAAAAGCTTGTGTGATTCTGAAGTGCTGTAGTCGGCCTGTGTATTACACATCTGCAATGGTTGTATGCTTCCAAGTATGAGGCCAGAAAATATGGAAGTACATGGGTGGATATGAAGGTTTTTCACAGACGACCAAGTTTAATAATGTCGCTTGATTGATTTTACCATTGCAATATAAATGACTCAGTATCTCAAATTTGAGATTGTGCCCTTCTGAAAATGGTGAACTGGATAATATCACATTTCTTGGGATTCAGGAATAGAAAGATGCCGTCTTATTACATCACAAGATCTCCTTTATCCGGCTTTAGCTGGTTAACAAATGTACCTTAAGTGGGTTGTATTTAATATGGGACTATTCTTAGCTACATTTACTCGAGCCTCTGTCAGTCCTGCAGATGAAAGTGGCACAAATTTCATCTACAGCTTTAGAAGGAATGTTTTGGTTGAAAGTTATTGTTTTGTTATTTCAGGTGGCGATGGGCTATTCACACTCGTTGGTTATTGCCCGCCAGGAAACTGAGCAGGAGAAGGAGAGACTTAAGAAGCTGCCAGAGTATAATCCACGTACACTCTGATTGGATCCAGTCCGTTTATCATGCCCATGTTCTCCAGAGGCTTCTGGTGTTGAACCAGATTCCCTCTGATCGCTAGGTCACCGGTGTTAGTCACAGTTTGGTTGGGAATGGGATATTTTTTAAGACATCAGATTAAAAAGCGCAAGACGAACTATAAGCCGAAATTAATTTGGACTGCCGTATGAAAGGACCTTGCAATAACCAATCCATGTGAGCTGGAAGCCCTCCACAGTGGCTCATCTCATGGCACCATGCACCTGTTTTAATACCAGTATCTGCAGCTGAGAGGGAAACCATGTATGGCTCTCTCCAAGCACTTAAACTCCATTGGATTTCTATCCTTATGTCTACATTCCTAAAGGAGGTTCATCAAAGTGTTTTGTTTGTATGTGTGTGTGTCTTGTTCATTCTATGAAGTTGGCTGGGAAAAACTGTTGCCTGTCTGCTCTCTCCAAACAGTTGGTGCTAAATTGTTTAAATGCAGACTGTCCTTTGGTTGATGAACTATCTGGTATCACTAAAAAGACCAACACTCCATACTTGTGCCTTTTTAAGTGATGTAATTCAGGATATGGATGGTTTGTTGTCCTAACGATATCTGCTCTCACTGTCATCTGGGACCACAGCGATGCATTATTGTTTTCAGAGTATGCAGTCACTTCACTGTTTTATGTACTGTGCCATCTTTGTTCAACTGTGCTTCAGCTTTTCATGTCATTCACACGTTTAATATGATCATCTTGTATTTAAGTCATTGCAAGAATTTTTAAGAGTTGTCCGGTTATAGGATGTTGAAGTTTTAACATCCTGTTTCTCCAGATCTCTTCCAAATTTTGTGTAATGCTCACTTTTTTGTTCTTAAAATGTATGTGCAGGATTGGGATGTGGGATGCCCTTTTTCTTGATTAAATAAAGGTTCATTTAAGTTGGTAATTTTCTTAATACTTATTTTGGATCTTAAGAAATTCTGTATGAGTTTTTTTCTAAAAATTGAGGTTGTCAGTGTTACTGATATCTGGATCCAAGCTAGGCACACTGGTACACCCCTTCCTCACCTCTTTGGCTTAAACTACACTATTCAGTTCTTACAGTTTAGAATGAATGAGCTTGCTTTTAGGTACTTATATTTTAGTTAATTCATTGGGTAAGATGGTTTTGAATGTTTCACAGCTGTCTCTTAAGCACCTATTAAACCTTGGTACTTTGGGTATGATATGAACTACAAATTGTGTATATTGATAATTGCGTAATTCAAAATTTCTCTTGAGAACTGCTTTTTTGAAAAGCCTATTACCAGTACACATTTCCATGAATAAAAGAAGGAATATGGAGATATAAAATGGCTGGGATGAAAAATAGTATTAAATGAATTTATTTAAATGTACAAAAAAACTAATCTTCATCCTCTTCCTCCTCCTCATCCTGGTTGATCTGGAAATAGCGAAGTTCATAGCTTTCCTTAGTGTTTGCCACAACACGCAGCCAGTCCCTAAGGTTGTTCTTCTTCAAATACTTCTTGGTGAGATATTTCAGGTACCTAAAAATAAAGCAAAAGTGTGGTGATACAGTGCTACTTTAATAGTAAGATGAAAAGATACGCTTGCAGATAAAGCCACCGCAGATGTCAAATGACTTCATAGCCAAAAGAACTGAACTCTGTTTGAAGACATTTGGCAATTTATATAGTTCAACAGAGAAGACTTGACACCTTTTGGAAAATGGAACCTCAGAAGAAACTGTGATCTTGTTCTTGCTCCTCTCAATAACTATAACTCCTCCACCCAGATTTCCTGCTTTGCCATTCACTTTGATGCGCTCCTGAAGAAACTGCTCCTGCAAGAATGGATATGCAACAAAGAACACAACTACTACAGGAGCTCTTAACTATATTTAATTGACTTATCAGATTATAGGAGGCCCATGTGTATGCATTAATAACTTACAAAGTTGGCTGCATCCATGATTCCATCCTCTACTGGGTGGGTGCAGTCCAGAGTAAACTTCAATACTTGCTTCTTTTTCTTTCCACCTTTGCTGATCGGCTGCTTTTTCTGTCGAAATCAGACGCGAAAACGTTCACACTCCAGCACCCGCTACCATTATATGCACACTACTTTGTGGTTTATTTTTCACGTGTTCTTGTGGACGAACAGAGTAATTTCAACCCGTCTTGCAGCAACAGATTTCCTAAATATCAAGTGACTTAAACAATCTTCGCATGACCAGCGACGTTACAAACTTACTGAAGTAGCCATACCTATATTTTATGGGTATTGCTTTAGAGTCTGACTGTAGGGCATGGTTACTTACGAGAAACTAAAGAGCAAGCTAGCTAGCACATCTAGCTTGTTAGATAGCTAACTGGCCTTCTCTAGAGGCCTTGTAACTTGATTGACCAGATATAATAACAACTGGCTTTTAGGAATCTCATTTGCGTTAATGATATGATAGAGTCAGATACCACAAAGCAATCGTGGCCGAAACAAACGTATACCCTGAAGAGGATACATGCCCATTTTGAACAATTAGCGCCATATGATTCGACTCACCAAAGGAGCCATGGTGGAACAATTTTAAGAGGAAGAAGAACGACTGCGCATGCGCGGTGTAGCGTCTGCCTAATGAAGTCCACATATATAATATAAACAATATACAGTAAACACTAATTCCGACTTTTAACATGTTTCAGTTTGCACATTTTACAGAGATACGGTAAAAAATTAATACCAGCTACCAGCGTTCAAAATAGTCTACATTTAAATAGACATATTTAAGACATACATATGTTGTAGGCTTTATGCAGAAGTTTACACAGGTTCTGAACATAACATGTAAACATGTCCATTAGCAATACGGTCCCGTATGGTTGATATATATTTGTACTAAGATAAGTATTAGATGGTTTGCTGCTCAGGTCAATGGCATGGTTTAATTTGTATTACGCTAAATGCATTGTTTTAGCGGGCTAAGTTTTACATATTTAAATCTAACACATTTAAATGATCAGGTGCAGTTAGAAAATGGCAAGTTTATCAAAATCTTTCTTCCAATTTTTTAGGCCGTTATATAACTTTTATAGAACCTTTAGATTTACAATGTGTAAATATTGTAGTTTATTTTAGACCACTTTTAAGAATACAGTTTATTTACCCAAATTTAATGAGCCCTCTTTCAGTTTACAAATATTATCACACGTCAAAATAAAACTATTTTTGTCATTTGCTAACAGACAAAGGGTATCTGGTTTCCTTTGTGTAATCAGAGGTCTGGATATTTGGCCACTAACCCTAACACTAGCTGCCGTCTGTGTGGACCTCAAATTCTCCTGACGTCAAGGCCAGCCCACCGCTAGGCACACTCACCAACCCTCTATATGGCTTTCATTCTGACCACAGACAACATCTAGGACACCAGCAAGGTGAATGAATGTCTGTGTTACTCATTTGTTTTATCTTCTTTAACTTTTTTTTTAATCTAGTGATCTTTTAACTCTTCTGTGTGGTACATTTCATACTATGTCTACTTGTTTTGTTTGTATGTCTTAGTTAGGCATATATCCTGAAGATGCGATGTAGCAGAAAAAAGGTTTTTATCTGTTTTCTATATTTGATTCAATGACAGAGAGAATCAAAACAAAATAAACTAAAACTTGCTCCATCCAGTAGGTAAAGCTTTAATTACTTCCCTGGAACTAAGCTGAGGAAACAACGAACTTTCCTGCAGATGTCTGGAGGAATCTTCTCCCCCTTGGATAACCTTTTTGACCCGGACAGTGCAAACTGCCATCCCTTGGTGTGCTACTTGTGCCACGAGCAGTATGGGCATCCGTGCCTGCTGGACTGTTACCACACATTTTGTGCCAGCTGCCTGCGCGGGAGAGCAGTAGACAGCCGGCTGACGTGCCCCCTCTGTGGGTAAGAACCTTTGAGTGCAGCTTCCACAAGCAAAAACTTGTGGCCAATATTACTAAAATATGAACAAATGTAATCATGTGGTAGGACTCTAAAACAGCAGTAAAAATGGTATAGATTTGATTAATACCAGCGTAATGTTAGTTATACCTGAAGAGCCTGATGACATGTTCACAGAGAAAGATGACCAACATTGATTCAGTTTCCCAACAGTGTGGCATAACTAGCACAGCACAGTCTACCAGTAGGACCAACAGCTGCGATATAAATCCTGCCCTTGTTTTAGCTTGAATGGAAATACACATGGCGTTTTCCAGTTCGGCCACTATGGCTTCAAACAAAATTCATGGCACCTTTATCTAGATGTGTGTACAGTTAGAGAGAAGCTCCAGCTACACCATACTTGTCTTTTTACAAATGCATTACCTCTGTTCTGTGTAGTATCTACGGATACCTCACCAATGGAAGCACATCCAAAATTGGGGGAAAATTATGGTTAAGTAATTATGTTTATGTAAGTACTTATTCAGCAGTTACAGGTTGCATTTGATTGGGTTGCTATAAAATCAGTAGTTTAGTTTGTTTCAGTGCTTTGTCTCTGTGGGTAAGTGATTATAATCACAAATATAATTACACTAATAAATATTTATTAATATTTATAAATATATATTAATGATTCCACATCAGTATACTCTGCAGTGTGAAACAAAACCAGTGTGACTTTTTTTTGTTTGTAGCTAAACTTCATCAACTTTCTGTTTTATCTAGGAATTTAGGAGGGGCTATTTCTGTACTTGTTACTATGGAGACGAGACATAGTAGACTCTGCATACAGTGGCTAAATGCACAAAGTAGCATTAAAAACATTCTAAAACTGGATTTAAAAAGACACATTTTTACCCTCTTCAGACACCAGTCTGTGGTGAAAGGGGTAAATGCACTGCCTCCAGAGGATCGGCTGCTGAAGTTCTTGGTGGATAACTCTGTGGACTGTGAGGAAGCTGTGCAGTGTGCCAACTGTGACTGGGAGTGCACCAAACAGGTCTAACATCACCCTCCAGCCACCAGAACCAGGCTGTGTTCATATCTGACCCTGATTTTAGGGTCAAAGACCCTAAATCCTCACTGCAAAGTAACATTTTGCACGTAATATTTTCAGGATGTGGATGCAATGCATTATTGCAACACTTGTAACCAGCCCTTGTGTAGAGACTGCAGGGAGGTCACCCACAAGGCCAAGATGTTCTCACGTCATGAAATTGTCTCCTTGGCCAAGCGCACCAAAGAAGCCCATAAAAAGTGTGGTACGTGCTCAGACCTTTTCCTTTAACAAATCAGGGATCTATGGCTGGAATCATTTTCTGCTGGTCTTTAGGTGCCACTGTCACATCTATTGTTACTAAACACCCTTTGTTTCTGTAGCCCTCCATGAAGAACTATACATTATGTTCTCTACAGAGAAAAAGTCCATGCTTTGCATCAACTGTTTCAGAGACATGCCAGTGTAAGTCAAACATGGCACTCTTAGTGGCCATTTGCCAAAGGTTTTAGTTAACTGTGACATGTTTAACCTCTCTATGTTCACCCTTGCAGGGAGAGCAGAGCACACTGCATTGATATTGAGACAGCGTATATGCAAGGCTGTGAGAAACTGGACCAAGCCGTCTTAGTAAGGGAGCCGCGATCTCACTTCTTATTGGCTAACTTAAAACGCAGCGAGGGGGATCACACCGTACAGAGACATGTCCTCTTTTATCGCAGGCTGTGAAGGAGCTCCAGACATCAGCGCGGGAATCCATTGTACTGCTGAAGGCCATGATTGGAGAAGTGCGTGCTAACGTGGATGAGGAGGAGACAGCTCTTTGCACTCTGTTTAATAGCATGCAGGTAAATTATACTCTTAAATAATGTGTGCTTAAAACTACATTAATACAGATTTCAAAATCAGTGAAAATCTGTTGTAAGCAACTCAATTTTATTCACTGAATTATTGTGATTTACACTCACTGTTTAATTTTAAGGAAAAATTGGCTGAGAGAAAGAGGGTTCTACTCAAGGCAGCTCAGAGGTGAATGCTTCATGTTCTGTTTTGTTTTAATGCCATGAACACATGCTGCGTCTATCAGTGCAGTATAATAGACACTGAGCTATGAGGCTTTAGCAAGATACAGCAGATCCGGTTACACAATCTAAAAATATCTGGGATGTTTATACCTCTCAACTCTCCCTCTCCTTTCATCCACAGTGGTAATAGTGCTTTTGTGTCTGGATATTTTGAAATTTTTGTAACTTTAGTACAGAAATAAAATATGTAACGAGAATCTACATTAGAACACTATGACTTGCAATAGAGATACTGTTAGTACATCAGAGGTTTTCTGTTACTGTTTTTAATGTAATTTGATAGAGGCTTATGTAAGTTTTTTTTTTTCCAGTCAGCATGAGGAGAAGGAAAGAGCTTTTAAGGAGCAGCTGTCTCATCTTGCAGCACTCTTACCAACTCTGCAAGTCAGACATTTTCCTACTGTCCAGTTGAGGCGTGTGTTCTACCTTCTGTTGTAGAACTTATCCTAAAGGTCCCGTAACCGCCATTGTGTCCTTCTGTCTGCAGGTCCATCTGGTTACATGCTCTGCCTTCCTTAGTTCAGCAAACAAATTTGAGTTTCTAGACATGGGTTATGTAAGCAGACATCCATTTATTTTTCTCTTCCCCAACCACCAAGAAACTCACATTCAAAGAGTTGCACCGTTAAATGGACTAAGCATTAATTGCCTTGCCACCACAGGTTAAAAATTGTGTTTCATTATACTGTTTAAATTCAGATTAGGTTAATCATTTCACACGTGTAAACCTCATTTGGTTTGCTTGACTCACATAGCAACTGATGGAGAGGCTGAAGAAAATTGTCAAGCTGCCTCACAGGCTAAAGCCAGCACAGAGCAGCAAGGTAAAAGCAGCCTTTTAGGCTAAGACCAGACTAGAGCAGGAAGGTAAAACCTCTTTGCTCTTACCACACGTCATGCAACTTATCTTTCCGTACAGATCAACACTGAGTACCGGTCTGAATTTGCCCGCTGTCTGGAGCCTCTCTTGCTGCTGGGCCATCGGCGATCCGTGTCCACAGCAGGCAGCATGTCCGGACTGGGCCTGGGCAACAGTAGCGGACTGTCAGTCTCACTGCAGTCTGTAGCTTTTAAAAACAAAAAAGAAATAAAGGAACTAGAGAACCATTCTGAATGTAAAACATAGAACTTCCTTTTATATATTAGCTTTTCCCCCCATTCCAGGCTGCCGTCATCACTCTCAGTCTCATGTCACTCTCCTGTGGTCAGTGACGTGTCACTGGGCTCATCAGTGGTACGCAAGCCCACCTCTCATCGCTACATCAGCACTAAGGTGCTCCTGGCTGAGGGTGAAGAGAGCTCCTTCACAGACCACTGTCGTAACTACGAGAGCAGCTACAGGGTGACACTGCTCATGCATGTCAGATACTTCCACTCTGTATATATTATATTGACGCTCACATGAACATGGTTCCCCTTGGCACTCTGGGCAGAGGTTGCAGACTGAGATCCAGAAGCTCAAAGATCAGGTGCAGGAGATTCATCGGGATTTGACCAAGCATCATTCCCTCATAAAAACTGACACCATGAGTGAGATCATGGACAGATCTCTGCAGATGGACAGTGAGATCTCCTCAGAATATGCCTCTGTGGAGATAATGAGGGCTACATTTGAGGAGGTAAGTTCCATGGGTACCAGTCACGTTTGTTCCTCTGGTGGACAACATTCATTCCAAATGCAAAAACTGACTGTGTTTCTCCTAGATATGGGAGGAAACATATCAGAGAGTGGCAAATGAGCAAGAAATTTATGAAGGTGAATGAATCAGAATCATGGTATGTTTCCAGCCTTAGGTTTGTTTGATTGACCTCATGTGGTAATTTTGTGTTTCTGTTAGCACAACTTCATGACTTGCTTCAATTAAAACAAGAGAATTCCTACCTGACCACTATTGCTCGGCAAATAGGTCCCTATATCCGCTCGATAGCAAAAGTGAAAGAACGACTAGAGCCCAGGTAAGTGCCTGTCCAAGTTGCAATACTCGCTAGAATAACAATATGACCAGTTTGGTCCATATAATCACTGATGTAATTTTCTTACTCTTATTTTAAACAGGCTGAAGGAGCCTAAGGAGCTTAAAGATGACCGCACTGAGAGTATGTTGAAAATCTATGAGGACAGCACCATGTCAGCTGATTCCCAACACAGGCAAGTTCGCAACTGTTCTAATCAACCATATCAAGTCTTATATCCAATAGTCTTGTATTGTCTTAGTGTTGTTGCTTAAACTGAAAAAAAGAGAGAGACTTCCTCTAACCTAAAAACTGTTCTCTTTATCAAGGATCGTTTGATGTAGTATGTGGTTTGTCTTAACAGTAATGAATTGGCCTGTGCTCATGAGGACTATCGCACTCTAAACAACCTGTTAGATGACTCCAGTCCCAAAAACAAAGACCTGTATAGGCTGAGCAAGAACAAATGCACAACCAACACGGGCCACTGTGCTGGGAAACCACAGCTCAGTTAACTGGAAGGCAAACTCCTGTAACAATTTCATTTACATGTTAAAACAATACACCAAGGCATTGTTGACATATAAACAAAGTGGTACATTTTCATGATACCTGACATATTACACATTGGTTGAAATATAAAACTAGAACCAACCACTACATATTGTACATTGATACACCGTCATTGTATTTGGTGTTTATTTTAGAGGTTTGTAGTAGTTCTGTATGCAGAAAATGTCAGTTGAATGAGTTACTGTAAGGTCACCTTCTTTTGTAGCTTTTTCACATTACATTATACTTCAAATCAGCCATCTCACTATACACTCTTAAATTAAGGAAGCATTTTGGATTAGGAAACCTGTATGTTTTACAATATGACAGGAAGAACTCATGTAAAACTTCACTGAAAACATGAATAATTCACTCATCCATTATCTTTTTAATCTAGACAACGCTGAGAAGAAAGTTTTCTTCAGCAGAGAGAGAGTTGCAAAAGAACACATGGAGCTCTGACATCACCAGTATCCCCACTCAGTCCCATTATCAAACAAATGCATCGAGGGTTTATGATTTTCTTGTGTAATGCATCAAAATCTAAAAACACTGGACGTGAACATGAAAACGAAAAGAAAAAGTGACGCAAAAACACATGAGGTATGAAAGTGAAACAGAAGGAACTGGAGTTGTAAAACAATACACCACCCACCCTAGCTAAGCTAGGCATGTTGTAATTAGTTGGACTCTCTTGTTCTTAGACTTTGTTGAATCATGGGTGCCAATAAATACATCTGTTGGAGTTGGCCACTTCATACAGAATTAGAAAATCCACTAAACAAAGAGAACCTTCAGCCCACTCGAATTTTGCCTACCACACTATTTTTAGCGTGAGAGACGCATTACAATATTTAGGAATCTTGTATTTATTACAGATTGTCAACATTTAGCATTTAATATTGTATATACCAAAAACTGAGTGGACTGTGGAGAAATGGACAAGAACCATCTGGTTATAAAATCTACAACAGAAAACACTACAAATATAATAAACAATTATCCACAAAAAGACAATGTGAATCTCTACAATACCAAAATTAGCAATTACATACGGTAGTATGGTGTCATACTGTAGGAATCAGGTCAGTGTGCAAAAATCTCATAATTATGACCAGCTTTTACTTTGTAAAGGAAGGCATTTAGAACCACTATATGCAACACTGTTGTAGGAGTAGACAAAACAAGGCTCCCTGTTAAATAAATAGTTCTTTCTCTGTGAATATTTGGTAATCCAGTTGATTCTTTTTCCATAAACCTTTCTGAGAGTCAACATATTGTATAATATAAAAAACATGTCTCAGCTCCCTTTAAATCTCAACATTTTAAAAAAAAATGAATAAATTAAAACAAAAACATTAACTCAGACATTAATGATAAATAGGCATGAAATTATGTGAGAAATGATCAGATTTGATAAATGGGTCTACATGTAGTTGTGAAACAGATATTATGGATATGAGGATGCAAGAAATATTATATTGATGATATACTGAAGACACTATTCAGAACAGATATGATATGCTTTTGGCTGGGAGAGTGTAAGTGAGTGCCGTGAGACTCTTGGCTGAACGTGTTTCAGTCTTACAGCCATAGGGATGGGGGGAGTTTGGCCCTGCTCATAGCAGACCAGCGTGTCTCAAAGCAGATCAGCAGGTCAGTCTTGCTGTGCTGTGTCCTCACTTCCCTGGGCACATTTACCCGGGGTGCAGAGCCACAAGGCCACCACATAACCAGCTTGTTCACAGTGCCAGTCAGTGGTGTCCAGGTGTGCACTTCTGGAAGTTTGCACGTTTCCCCTTGCTTTGTCCATCTCTCCACCTTACGAGTTTACTCTGATGCCCGAGATAAATGGCAGACCAGTGGGGACTTTCTTCTTATACTCAATGTAATCCTCTCCAAAGAAATGTATGAGCGAGAGCTCCTCTTCCTCAACACGCTCTCGGAAGAACCGCCAGCTGGCCAGGCTGTAGGCCACAATGCAGATTGGGTTGCACAGCATTATCTGCCAAGAAAAGTATTCATGTTTTGAAGTGAGACAATAAGCAATTACCAACAACAAATATCAAAGTACAGAAACCTGTCCAATTAATTAAAAGTGTACAATTAACAGAAATGTATCTACATGGTAATCAATCATATTTGATAAGGACTAAATAGAAATAAACAGACTTGAGAACTTGGATGGAACAGCCAAGACATTTCATAGAGAGTAAAGTTCATAAGCAACCATGCAAACTACCTGAGTACCAGTGCTCCAGTAGAACCACCCCACATAGGAGGGGTGCCTGAAGAAAGAATAGACTCCACTGGTGACCAGCACGTGGCTCTGGGACTTCTCATTCTGCACTATGTGGTTGAAGTTCGATCCTGCCGTCAACATTGCCGACTTGCGCAAGCCCTCTCCACATAATACCATCAGCAGTCCCACAAAACAGATCCAGTTTGGCCGCTTGAGGTCTGCCAGAGGGCAAATGAGATGGGTTAGCATACTAGCTACATGCCTTACAGACATAACAAAGCAATACTATAGTGCTGCACAGAAGGAACTGGACACACTAATAATCCAGTATATAACTGTGCATTACGAGAGGAAGCATTCAGATGAGTTTCTTGAAGATTAATAAGATAAACAGGGCCTTGTAAATGGAACAGGCAATAACAATGGTAATGTGACAGACCTGGAATAAGCAGCTTTTCCACAGTGAACTCCATCCAAGAGGAAACTGCTGCTATTGTATATTCAATGCTGTGGTTGAGCAAGAAGGAGTCTAGAGAGAGACTGCGAGGGTTGATGATGGCTGTAACCAGGTACTCAGAGTAGTGAAAGAATGAGAGTGAACACATATACCTAGAGAGTGAGAATGAAATGAAAGCGTGAGAGTGAACACGTGAGAGTTTAGTTGAGGTTTACTTACACTGACAGTTCAACACATTGAAACATTTTTGTTTTCCATATTTTATGACTGTTCGTAATGATGCACGCAAACTGGAACGGGTCGTTTACCAGCCAAAATGTGTCCATGTTGTTTCCGCAAAACTTATCATCAGGCCACATCCAAAGACAAATCCTAGAAAGCAAGCTCGCACAGCGACCTAACAGTTTGAAGACAAACAAATGACAGTTTAGTTAAACCCGGACTGAAAACCTACAAACAAATAAAAACCAAACAGGCCAAACAAAGAACCTAACTGTCCCCTTCAGAACTCGCTAGCACAGCTAACTAACTCCATTAGGATGACAGAACGCTAGCCAGCTAAAAAACCTGATTAAGTTTGATTATATCTGCAAGCAGTTCACACTGCCAGCTGGGACAGCAGTTTCAGCTTCTGATCACCTTAAAACATTTACTAAGTAACTTTATTTGAACTGAACAACACAGAGATGGAGCACAACAACTAACAACATAGTGATAGCTAGCTAACAAATTCGGAATCCAGCTAAATGCAATATTTAGCTAGCTAGCTCTCAGTCTTACCTTGTATAGAGGTCCCTTGTATAAGATTAGCAGTAAGCCGTTGATAACTGTTATATAAATTGCAATGGCTATTTTCCCATTCACATCAGTGAGGTAATCGAATATCCAGTCAATATGGGAGCCAAATTTTACTAGCAACGGAATTATTATCACCCCAAGCCCTGAGAGAAAGCTTATAATACTTATCCTCCCTTCCAGCACCAACTTACTGCCTGCCATGTTGAAAATAGGGAAGTCACGTAGAAGAATCTCGCGAGTCTTCATTGTCGATCCGTTATCTCGAGCTCATTTTATTAGTGCAACCAGTGATATTAGAATTGTTACAATGCTATTTTTAGGAAGCGGATAGCACACAATTTATAGAAAATATTTTAGACATCATTTTAAACTTTTACACTATTTAGCCTAGGTAGCCCTTCCGAATATTTATTCCCACAGTAAGACATCTATTATGTATTCGTTTTATTAGGGGATAGACAATGATAAACAATACATTTAGAGTTTTTTCCCTTTTATACTTTATCTTTCCTTATATATATATAACTAAGTCTAGTTATCCCTGTTAATATCCCTGTTAATATTTCATCATGAAATATTGATTTTGTGAGAAAAAACCACATTTTGCTCTGATTATCCCAGTTAGGGAGCCTGCAGTAGCAGCCATGACTCTTTAGCACAACTGATAAATTATTCCACAAATCTTTCAAATAAAACAGAGCACAGTACTAATCACTAATGAAACATTTGTTTTAGCAAAAAAAAACATACTAATGTTAATTTTGTAATTTATTTTGAAGGCCTGTTGAGTTTGGCTTTGGGTAGGCCTATTCTTTGAAGGACTAACTATGATGTGGTTAATTGTGCTACCCTTGATGTTAAAGAGCTCACAGAATATTTTTTGTAGTAGTATCCTGATTCTCAGATAGTTTCTGGAAATTTATGTCATTGTGGTGAGAAAAGATTTGAAGGAAGTCCTCTTACCCATAATAGTATGAGTTTGTGAGTGTTCATATCGAAAGAGATCAGAGCTCGGTAATGGAAAGGTTGGCTCAGGACATAAGTGAATGAATTGCTGTAATCACATCCTTATCAGTTGGATTTCTGTTTGAGACTTTTCAAATGCTGATATTTATGAATAGTAGTTCACTAACGACTAGGTTAAACTTCATATATAACAGAGACTGGTCAGTCTGACAGCGTATCTGTTTATCTAGGTTTCTATCGTCAGTATCATGAACAATTTAGCTAGGAGAAAGTGCTGTTCTGTAGTAAGATACACCAAAACAATGTGTATTTACTGTGTTTTGAAACTAGCAATTTTAGCTGAATATTCATCGATCTGACGTTGTTGGACAAAAGTTAGGTAACTTAACCTTACATGATCCAGTAGCCCTGTACAACTTCACGAAACATCAGTAATGTTAATTTAGTATATATTTTTTCTTCTTGAGTTGGTAAAGTAACAATCAATTTTCAGTTTAACAACCAAATCTTACATAGTGCACCTGTAATCTGCAAATTTGTCTAGAACTGTACTATAGTGTCAGTTCAGTAATGCTCGGT
This sequence comes from Sternarchorhynchus goeldii, assembly GCA_028565775.1. Classification (NCBI taxonomy): domain Eukaryota; kingdom Metazoa; phylum Chordata; class Actinopteri; order Gymnotiformes; family Apteronotidae; genus Sternarchorhynchus; species Sternarchorhynchus goeldii. The sequence goes on from JAOXYF010000023.1 coordinate 4,286,771, forward strand.
GGAATCATAGAATCAGCCTAGTTGGAGCAGTATGATGTGTAATTCTTTCAGATATTGTACCGTTTAACTATGTCCTCTAGATGGCAGTATAGATCGCTTTACAGCATTTACTGTGCTAAATTTATCAGCATGTTAAATCCTTTCTAACCTTTGATAAGTTGTATCAGACACATTTATTTTGTTTATGAAAACATTTTTAACGTAAACATTTTAGGGAAATGAAATTTCAATATGGGTATACGCAGTTAGGAGAAATGTTTATAAACATGTTTATAAACAATCCTGTGGGTTCATTAAAAACACTCATAAACAAATCTCATACATTCCTGCAATATTTATCATAACACAATTCTTATGAATGAACAGCATATCGCTGTTTAAAGGCTTTGCCTATGCATTAAAAGCATACTAATAGTTCCTTTGTTCAAAGGAAAATGGCTTTCATTCAAATCTGCTCAACATTTACATGTGTCCTATTTACCTGTTAAACAGATATTTTTTCTGCGTAACATAATAAAGCATTTCTGCTGCGTATATAGTAGCAAAAGTCCATTTGTGGACAAAATGACGCCCCTTCAGGGCAATATTCCTTAGAAAATCGATTTGTCTTTACAAAAGACTTTTCAAATGCGGTTAAAGCAAATAAACGCCTCATGCATCGAGTCAGTATAGATCAGTAGCGGCGGAGTCCGATCTATGCCTGTCACTTCATAGAGTGCATCAACGCTGAAAGCACAGTGGCGCCACGTCTTCGTCTGGGGCCGGGAACAGGCGGAGCGTTTCTCGCGAGAACTTAGAGTAGCCGTCGTGGAAGATTGGCGTTTTTTTCAGGGTAAAGAGCGAAACGGTCTTCTCCCAAAGGTCTATGTGAGAGACGCCGTTGTGCAACTGTGCCTCCAGCGCAGCCGCGAGACGCTCCACGCGGTCTGTGCATCTCCTCTCCAGGCTCACGATCTTGCACCTGACAAACCAGAGCCCACACACATTATCACTCTGCATGGCCACACTCATGATTTAATTCATGGTTTAGGTTTCATGTCAGTATAAAGCATATAAAGACAAATCAAAACCCAAGAGTTTAACAGTGTACTGAATTGCATTCCAAATTACCTTTTCTGTAGATCTTCCATGGTGGACGGCTGATGGCTCAGCTGTGTTCAAGAAGGGATAGAGTGAAGAAAAATGATGCGACTGTTGGCTGGGAAGCCAGCATTTATACATAAACTGTCAGCATTTAATGAAATGCAAGTTCTCATACCCTTTAACCAATCAGAGAACTGCAATAAAACAATGATACAGCAGTGAATTGTTGGAATAATTGGTACACAATAGCTGAGGGCTAAATAAGCAGGTGGGAGGGAGCCCTTTTCACAACCCCAGTCAATCATGATAAAGTCATTGTTGAGAAAGCAGCTTTCAGCACTGGGAATCAACACACCACTAATTCATGATGTCTTCTGCCAGTGGGTTTCTGTGGGAAAGCAGACAAACACCTGTCCAAGACCTTCCAGTACATTATCAGCAATGCAGATACAATATATAATACAATGGTAATAAATGGAATAAACAAACAAACAAAAAGCACACTATATATATTTTAATTAATATGGGTTTTCACATAGTTAACAGCACAATAAGACAAACTTATATTTGGGTTTCAGTGATGAAGTTACATAGTAAACAAACATGTAATTGCCCATGATTACCCATTACAGCATGCAAGTCTTCACGTAATTCACAATTAGTCTTTTATTAAAAATGTCCAATCAGTTATCACACTACTGTAATAATACACACCAATATCCACACTAGTTATTTACAAGCTATGTCACTGATATTACCTCAAATTCTTGCTGCTAATCAATTCTCATAATCCCAGCCAGATTTAAGGGGATCTAAATCTCACACCTAGAGCTCAGACAGTGTAGCCTATGAGTGGGAACTGGACAAGCCTATCCAGATGGTGGGCCTGTCAGCCTGGGACTGTGTGTGTTAGTGTAAGTCGGGGGGGTTGGTGGTAGTGGTGCTGGGAGAGGAGGGGGTGGTGGTCAATCAGGCTTTGTGTACCAGGCCACGCTTCTTTTGTGTTTGGGCTCAATGCCGTTAATCCAGAAGTGTGGGAAGCCTTGTTGCACTGCCGCTCCCACGTTCCTACTACTGAAACAGGAGCGTGTGAATGAGGGCCAGCCAACAGGCCAGCCAGCTGTGTGTGCATGCACGTGTGAGTGTGTGTGTGTGTGTGCGCACGTGTATGTGTGAGTGCGTGTGTGTGTGTGTGTGTGTGTGTGCGTGGCCAAAGGGCTTCATAAATGACCATATACTGAGTGTCGCAAAAGGAAAAAAAGTGTCTATCTCTGACCTTTGAAAGTTAAAAGGAGAAAAGATCACTTCCATTCAACTGCAATATTCACACTTCTTGAACTGTGTTATTAAATGGTACAGAATAAGGTGATACAGCTTGTTCATCTTTTCCAGATGAACAAATCGTAAAGCTGAAATATAGGAAAATATAAATCATGAATATATAAATATAAATTAAATATCAATTAAATATGATATCACTGCAAATATATATCTACATCACTGCAAACAGATCTGGAAACAGCCACTCAAATCTCTTAAAAGGTCACTGATTTCCCACATTCACAGGGCATTATGTGATTTGCTCCCTACTCTTTTAGGATACCCTCCACCTGCTCCCTGGAGATGGACTCATTGTTTCCTGGGTAATGGACACTTCATTGAGCATGTGGCAGTTCTCTGTTCCTTAGTGTCATCCGAGATCACTGATTGGCTGCAGACTGTGAGAACCTCCACCAAACCCAAGACTCACACATTCATATGGAGATTGAGGAGTATAAATAGAGGAGGAGAGTGAGAGAGAGTTAAGCACAACTCCAGTCTTCTCCTCACAGAGAACCAACAGAAGATACACAGCCATGACTCCTACTATCACTGCAGCTAC
>JAOXYF010000023.1:4324047-4335491 GCA_028565775.1 Sternarchorhynchus goeldii
CACACACACGCACATACACACACACACACACACGCACATACACACACACACACACGCACATACACACACACACACACACGCACATACACACACACACACACGCACATACACACACACACACACACGCACATACACACACACACACACGCACATACACACACACACACACGCACGCACATACACACACAACGCTAAGTACCACTTTGCCAAACTGTAAGTACTTCTTAAGTGAGATCTAAGTTATTAATATATCTATATTATATATTATTATATATCTATATTATATATATAAATTAATAATTTCTAACTCCCTTATACCTGCAAGGTTATAAGAAGAAAAAGAAATAGAAGGGCTGTTTTTTTTATTTTACAAATTTCAAATAACTTTTCAAAGTGAATTAATAAAAACACATAAAAGACAACCAAACAGCTGAAAAGGTTGCTAAATTACAGACCAAGAGTAAACATGTGCTGCTGTAGATGCAGCCTGGCATCACCAGCAGAATGTTCATTGCAGAGCAAGCAGATAGCAATTACATTAAAAGTCTGACTTCTCTGCCAACATTGGCGACATTCAAAAACTCAAAGACAAACTGCTTGTCAGAGCTTTAAAATGATAATGCAGAGGCTGATCACAGTATATTTAGTGGATTTTGAAAAACGGTAGCAATTTGGAAGGACGTACCACAATTACGTATCACTGTTGCTTCAAGCATGCAAACTACAAAACTGACTTAATACACCAATAATAAACACGTCTCTGTCTTAAAAACAAATAAATGTTAGTAAAAGTGGACTTGATTTTCTACTTTTGCCAAAATATCCAAAACAAACTGGAACAGCTGGTATATATATGGAGCAGATCGTAGTCCTAAAGCCCAGGGGGCTTTAGAAGTGCACATCTGATTCTCCAGACCAGGAGACCAGAAGGCTGAACCAGCTGCATTTCAGATCAATATTTAGACGTTACACTCTGGAACAGGGTGATCTCTGTAATAAAGCCAGCCCTACACACTAATGAGCACAGACTACTCCGAACATATCACATATTTATTATGTATGAACAGAAATTGAATAATTGAATAAGTTTTTGTTAAACAGTTTTAAAATCAAACAAAGCAGAGGACAAAATACTATAGCAGCTATTCATGAAATGAATTTGTGCAGATAGCCTTGCAAAGCACAGAAGTACATGAATGGCATGACTGCCAACTTTATAGTCTAATTTTAAATGCAAATCTTGGGTTGTTGTGGATATACATTCGCTCAATTTAATACATCACTCACTGGAATAGCCATAGTCATTCTGCAGTTATGTCCATGTATGTCATATTTACTACGCTTGCTTCTGCATAAAAGATACCAGTTTAACTGAATCTTATTCAGGAATAGGAAAAACAGCTGTGTGTCGCCCTTCAGGAAGACTTGATGGGTGTAACTGAACCATTGATGTTTCTACATTATGGCTGTTTTGAGGTGGTCGTCTTATACAGCAACATTCCAGAGGTGTGATTTCTGGATGATGTAATACAGTAAACACACCATGAAAACATGCACAGTGCAGTTTTGTGTCATCAAAGCCACTGATTCCAGCAAAAATTAGAAATGTCTTTAGTTTTTAAGTTACAACAAATTTTCATGTTTTGTGTGTACACATATATATATATATGTATAATTCCATGAACCTTAATCATTTAATTCCAGTTTTTATAGATATAGATATAGATATATTAAAGCTAAAGTAACTATTACATGTTTGGTTTTTACCACACTGACCACTTTTCCATACTTGAACCAACTCTTACTGTAGTACTTGAAATGACGTTACGCAAATTACATGTTTTTTTTATTTTTTAGAAACCACAGGCAGTCAGCGAGCTGAGATTTATATACTGTTCCCAAGTTGCAAAACAGACAAAGCTTTTGGCAACTACACCTCCCTAAGACTTTTTGGTATCTCCACAGCACATTATTTCTTAAGCTGCTATCTTCAGTATATCTGAAAAACACTGGATTTGCAGTTGCTTGAAATGGATTTATAAGGGTCAGTAAAGTGTATGGCAGGGTGACGAGACCAAACTCCAGAAACATGAGTCTTATGTCACTCAGAAAAATTTTGAACTTGTTTGTAATTTACAAAAATCCAGCCTGTGCTAAATTACAGTGTCAAAGCAAACAAATGAATAGCACATCTTTTTCTGCAGCCTAATGAAAACAGGAGTGCATCACACATTCATTGAATCCAAAATCAATCCATGCATGCATACTGACATTAAAATTTGCTATTCATCTACCAATATTTTTTTTCATCTAAATCATACGAAATGTTGTAATTATATGGGGACAAATTGTGCACATTCATCACAGAGATTCATGCATCTCACAGATCCAACCAGAACTTCAACAAAATCAGAGTTCATACTATTGTTGTTGAAATTTTCACACACTGGGTTAATTAAGCCAACAAAGCATTCCAAGGAGCTTTAATTTAGGGAGGAGAAAAATGGGAGAGAACCATCCACATTCACACACACACACACACACGGCAACAGGAGCACTATGCACCATGGCATAGACTGACACCATATCTAGTACACCCCATTCCTTAAAAACACAAGGCCTTTGAAGTTTATATGTTGAGTGTGCTTCAAATTGATTGTGAAGAATTTATTCATTATATAGCACAAACCTTAATGCTGCCCACAAAAGGACATAAGGAAGGTAAAAGGTCAATTAGTTTGAGTGAATGCATCATGGTTTAAAGCCCATGGAGGTGAGTCAGGTTAAGATCAGGAGGACTTAAGCTTGCATGTCTATTTAATTTAGTGAATTAAGGTCTGTAGGAGCATTAAAAATGCTGGAGCATGGAACAGGAGCACTGGAAATACTGGAGCATGGAACAGGAACACTGGGAATACTGGAGCATGGAACGGGAGCACTGGGAATACTGGAGCATGGAACTCACTGATGTAGGAACAGGAGACCTTTCCCATGTTAAGAGACAGGTGCAAAACAGCTCAGGATGCAAAACAACTCAGCATTTTAGATTTTCAGTTTCCCAATCACTACGATGTTCAGGGAAAAGTAGTAGAGCTTAACAACATGTTCTTGTCTTACTGCTGACCAGCAAGTCTACAGTTCAGTGATCTTTGCTTTAATGTGTGTACTTTGGAAAGTAACACACTTCTTTTTGAATCAACGGATACAAGCCCAGAAAACAACCGGGAAACCTTCTATTCCTGGAAATGAGACACTGTGAAATTCCCAGACTCTTACTACTGTGATATACACCAACTACACTAACACATACTACTGTGTTATACACCAATTACACTAACATATACCATGATGTGTTAAAAATGTAAATAAAAACATGAAGAGTAATGGAAAAAAGTAAGATTGTTTATTAAATGTTACTAATTCACTTCAGAATCACTGCCACTTCAGTATAAGTTTAGTATAATTTTAGTAACTTCAGTATAATTTTAACTGATTCTCTTTTATTAAAAGAAAAATAATCTATAAAACACTAAGTGCTGTACTGATCTATTTAGAGAAAAAGTACTGCAGCAGTATTGTTCAGGTCAGCCTTTACATCTCTTTGTTTTGTTTCTATATGTAAAAAAGAAACAATCGAGTTTATTAAATATGTTTTTAAATATGGGGTCTTTGCTTGAGTTATGGCAAGTAGACAAGCATCATCCTTGGCTAGCCCATGAAGGCAGGAAATCCCTTAAAGCGACAGTCTCTGGATGTGCCTGCCAACGCATGAATAAGCCTTTATGTGTTCTGTTCAATTGCTGGAGGAATATTTAGTCACAAACCATGCACCGACACGAGAAGCATTTTTTAAAGTTTTCTTTTAAAGTAATAAATTACATATTCTACACCACGATAATCTGGATTTAGTAGCAGACATCGATTCCCTTAAACGTAAAAGCTCCGTTATGATTTAGTTCTGTAACTCGTCATCTTTCCTTTTCCAAAACGAGGAACAGAAAAGTCCATTAGCTCTACCAGAGATTCATGCCGTATTCTGATACAGTATTTTATTCACATATATCTATATGTGTATTTTAAGAATCGGTCAGTTAAAGATACAAACTTACTTTCTCTTATATTCATCTCTCTCGCGCTTAATTTTGGCCAACACATTGTAGAGGGCCCTCAGTTCAGGGGTGATAGTGTCAATCTGAACTCCGACTCCGTCTGGGTGCGTCCAAGAAACTCCGGGTCCTTGATGAGTCTCCAGGCGTCCTTCGTATCTTCGGGTATGTGAGAAACTCCAAATTTTACCGGGGACATTTGCGTGATGTAGCGGGCCTGCGAGAGATAACTCCGTTTGTACTGCCTGCTCACGAGGGAAAAGGGCCCGGTAACGGGACCGTTCCAGAGCATGCTGTAGTTGGGTCTCTAATAATTTGTTTCTACGTTCTAATTCGTGCACTTTGGCAAGGAAACAGCGGAACCGGAGATTAAGTGTTTTCAGAACACTGATATTGGAGCCCAAATCATTCCTTAGCGCACTGCTTACCACCGAACCAGACCCGGTTGCCGGAGGTCCACCTACCGGCGTTACTACAATATGAGATAACGGGTTTTCTGTATAAAGTGGAAGGTTTTGGTCTGGAAATCGACGAGGTAAATCCATTCTGTTTTGCATCCTCATCCAAATACCACTCGCATCATCTTGAACTCTCCATGGTCAGAAGTGCAAGGTGCATTTCCTTTATCTAATGTCATAGGAATAAAGACACATAGCTAACGTAGAGGCTAAAAAACACACCTGATAAGATATATTAAATCGTTAAACCTCTATTCGACACATTACTGCACTATAGCCGTCGGACTGGTGCTAAAACAAAGCAGCCTGAGGTGCTGAGCTGTGAGCTCCTTCCTTCCACACTCAGGTTACCAGCTCCTTCATATTCTCAAAGCGGAAAACGGTAGGCTAGAAACATATGCACCGCCCTTTTGACTCAGCAGCGTATGCGCGGTGGGTCCGCCCTATGGAAGGGGGTGGGGTAGCGTTTAATCTGTTGCTTTACATATGAGCGTGTTCTTTAAAATAGCATAATACCCTTTAAGAAAAGATGGTAACGATTTAACGACAAGTATTTTATCAAATTGTAACACAATTTTATCAAATTGTAAGTAATCGCGTTGAACAGCCTTAGACAAAATTTGATTCCAGGTCATAATGGGTTGCAAACTGTATGCTTTATTTTGCATCGACTTTTCCTTGTATTTTAATTTGTTTATTCTTGCATCATCCAAATGACAAAGAGTCACTTGTGGAATTCTTACAGCTTTATTAATTTGAGCTAATTCAAAAAGCGGACATTCAGCAACAGTTGAACATTGTAGCAGCGGGATAGGAGAAGAAACACTAACTAGGCTCTTCTTCTTTTTCTTTAACACCATGCACTCAGCTCGGATTATAAGGTCACCTTTTGCAGGTGTGTGTGTGTGTGTATATATGTGTATGCATGTTTGTACGAATGTGTGGAGACTTGTTCACCAGAAATTAAACCAGCTTTGGGTAAAGCTATTTGTCTGCAGGACATTTTGGCTTATGTTGGGAGAAGTGGGTCGCACTGAAATGAGCCCAGGAAATATCTACCGTTTTAAACTGGAGTTCAGAAACAATCTCAAACAGGAAAACAAAGCAAAAATGGGGGAAAGATGCAGGCCCTTTTAATGCAGGTAAAGATGCAGGCCCTTTTATTCTTTAATCTTGACAGTTGACTTTCATTGTTGAAGCAGGTAAAAACCCAGTTACAAATGTTATTCAAATTCAATGGGCTAACACATCAATTAACTTGCATTCGGCTTGTATCATTTATACAAGGAGAAACCTCACACAAGCATTTCGTCAAACAACCAGGAACAAGCCTAGCCTCTCTCAGAACTTAATCAGATAATTGAACACCACTGCAAAATGTCCAGAAACAAAATGTGCATGACATTAAGAAATCAGTTCACATTTCCATGAATCTGGAAAAGCTTTCTGTCACTCTGGAACTTAACTCAAAAAGGGGGGAAAAATAAACAACAAAACAACCAACCAAACAAACAAACAAACAAAAAAAAACCCACAAAGGAAAAGTAAAAGCCACCAAGTTGTTTTATGCAGTCATTATTCCAGAACATTTAGTTACTTGAAGAGATCACCTGCAAAATGTTGGTGCATGGTATGTTTCAGTGTATTAGATGTTACAGAAACATTTGTAATAAATGTATTAACTCATCATACTACATATATAATTTTCTGTTTTAGGAGAGTTATAGTTGAAGGCATTGCAGAAGAACAAACCCAAGTGGATATCGGGAACAGAGGTGGTGGTGAATTAGAGTGGGTGAGCTGATAGTAGATTTGGGAGCCCAGAGCCCGATTGAAAGGTGCCCCTTTGGAGCTTTCAAAAAGCAGTGTCCAGGTGGTGGAAAGGTTTCCATTTAACGGACACCTGCGCTGAGCGTGGCGGACGTGTGTCCTGTGAGGGGAACGGCCGAGTGCCATCAGGGCACAGAGTTCAACAGGTCCTGCAGGAAACCGTCTGGGTCGGGGATGTCTGACAGAAGCCCTACAAAGAGGTGACAAACGATGTTAGCCCAGCAAATGCTCATCAAAAACTTCAAAATACTAGGACTTGCTTAGTTAAATTATCTATAGGTGTTTTCACACTTGGTCGTTCCAATCATTTTGTTTGCACACTTGTTCACATCAAATTAACTCCCAACAACCCTAAACAAACCTCACCCTAATGAGGTGGTTTCCAATATGGTGCATTTGTGGTTTGTATTGTCTGCTAGATTCGGGTATTGCAAAATAGTGGCTCTGGTCAGGCTGTTTCTCTTTCAGTTTTTTGTTTGAACAGTTTTTGGCATGTTGGTTCCATTTCTTCTCTGTTCTCCGTTTCCATTTCATGAATATTTAGCAGAGCCAAAACTGCAGCATGGAAAGCAGCCTTGAATAATCCATCCATAACTGTACCCAGATGAATAATCCATCCATAATTGTACCCAGATGGGGTCAGAGTTCTAAAACAGCTGTGGTGTAAACAAGTGATCTGAGATCTCTACAGTGTGAAAGAGGATCAGAAAGAAAGCACTTCTCTTTAAGGTTTAATTATGAACATTACCAAGGTCGGTTGCAGGTACTTTCCTTTCTGGTTCACTTTGACAGAACTGAGTTTGGTTGATTTGGTTCAGATTACAGTGTGAAAACAGCACAAGACTTCAGGCGTTTGTGTTGGATTTAGTACCTGAGGTGTGTTCAAGTGCTGGATTTAGTACTAAAGCTTAAATTGATAACATACAAGTACCATGATAATTCTTGGGCATTAAAGTAGTTCAAATCTTAACTTTGGCTCCCACTAAACCCATCATTTGATGGTGTTTACACTCATCAAGTTAATCCACTCTAAGAAAGTTTCACCAGATTCACACATACTTAAGACATACATCATAAGAACCATCATAAGATTAATCCTAGCTAAAGTACTTTTTCTATTATCAAAACTATTTTAACTTGAGAATTCAATGAACATTTAACATCAGTTTCGCCCTTGATGCCATTATTTTAAAGAGAATGTGTAGTGAAGACCAAATGCACACATTACTTACTACTTAACACACATCATAAAGTTGAAAAATTATTCCTGTACATTCAGAAACTGACCAGAAATGCAACTTAAAAAGTTTCCACTTGCCTACAACATCCAGGAACTCTGAGAAAGACTCAGCTGGCATGAGCTCATCCTGGAAGGTCCTCAACACCCTTTCTGAAGCCTCGTAGATTGGCATGTCATTGTGCCGCACATACTCCGCCAGCGAGAAGGACCAGCCTCCTTCTGTGTTACTGGTGGGCACTTTCTGTAATGGCCGCAGAAAAAGGTGAGATCAGAAAACAGCATTTCCATGACGATCAGGCACACGTTCTAAGAGTTTATGAAGAAATCTGGGTCTTAAGCACCCAAGAAATTCTAGTATATTTAAGACGTACCCTGAACATGTCATAGATGAGGTCCAGCAGGCCCCAGAAGAGAAGCGGGGAACGATAAACTGCATATTCTTTCACCGTTTTGTCTGTGAGTCTTAAACACCAAAAATAAAATCAATTGTACTGATTAAATCAACACCTAGACATTTGGCTCATATGGAGTATTTACAAAATTATGACATTTGATATTCAAACAGTGTGTAATGTGTTAACACGTTACAAGTATGTGAATATTAAAAGATCTTATACACCTTACAATGCACAGAAAACACTAATGCAATCTTACTAGTCTTGTCTTATTGGCTAATTTAATGACAAAATAATCAGGCATCAGCTTGTAAATTCTTCATAGTAAATGCAACATTCTTTGCACTGACCAACACACTACGGATGGATTTAAGTGTTCAACAACCCACAGATGTAAGGCTAATCCGGCTTATATTTAGATCTGCCACAGCAGAAGAAAAGGAACATGGAGGAGACAAACTGACGAAGTCAGATTGTAAATTTGGTGCACTCCTCTTACTTGTTGGCTCCCCCTGGTGAGACTTTTCGTGCATGCGCAGTTACGAGCAGCCTGCGTAGGAAGTCGATGCGCGTGGTCCTCCAGCGCTCGGGCGGGAGAATGTGCATGGCCAGCGTGGTGAAGTAGTGCGGCCCGTCCACCTCGTAGGAGCTCTCCATCCACTTGTCACACGGCTGCTCCAAGAAGCTCTGCAGGTTCTTCTCCTCGCGCGACGTGGCCCTTGTGCTTAAAACCAGAGCGGCGCAGATGTCATCATCCGAGCATGCGACACGCAGAGCTTTAACGGTCAGTGTGAACAACCACCGGCAGAAAAACGAACGTGGACGTTGTGGTGTGGAGGTTTGTGCCGTGTGCAGCACTCGGGTACGTACGTGTTGAGGACGTAGAGGACCGTGTGGATGATGTAGGGGATGAGGTGGATGTTGCTCTCACGGCCGCCCCCTCCCGTGTCCACGCTGAAGGACTGCTCCATCGCGAAACGCAGGAAGAGCAGCTTGGTGTCGTGGATGTTGAGCTGATACGTGGGCTCCCTCTGACCTGTACACTCTTGCAGATACGTGTTGTGTCTGCACAGAAACATAAGGATCGCAAACCCGCTCTACGGCAAAGCACCGTTTCAATTGAGGCACCGACCCGTTCTAACGCGCTCGAACCGCGACCCACCTTGCTAGGCAGGTAGCGAAAGCCGATTCGGGTACGTGGGGCCCCCACACAGGAAGGAGCCCATTGCACTTGGTGTTGGCATTCTGCAGAGCGGCACTCTCCCACTCCTCACGACCTCGAGCAAGCCTGATGCAAAGACCAGAGTCAAACCTTGTTCCTCACAGTACGGCAAGTCATTAGGGACAAACGAGTAAGAGAGGAGAGTACCGGACAGCAGCAAGATGACAGTCATAGTGGACTATGTTAAAGTGCGAGACAGTGCTGTAGCCCTGCTGCTTGCGGGGTTTGTTCTCAAACTCCTCCAGAGCCACACGCTTCGTAAAAGTATAGATACCCAGGACCTTCGTTGGCTGCGTAGAGAAGCGCTCGTTATTTACAGATGAAAAGACCTGGTGGGATTTGAATATAGTAAAAGGGTCATAAAATATTCATCACAAGTCAATCAGCACACGCACCTGAAACTTGTAGCCTTCTCGGCAGATGCAGCACGTTAGTCCTGGTTCTTCTATAAGCTCCTCCATCTGCTTCAATAGAGATGTCTTTGTCACCACCTGACCCTTCTCATTGGTCTGAAAGAAAACGTGTACAACAGATTATACTTTTGTATGTAGAATCCAGCAATGACGATCTTCAAGAGATCCCCCAAAATAATTAGAGTGTTCAACCACAGCATCCTGAATGGGTGAAGACCACGTTGTGGGAGACCCACCGTCATGCCCAGTGTGCCCAGGGCCTTCTGCCTCATCGCCATGGCCATTCGTTTCTTCTCTGCCCGCGTCTCCCGTCGAGCTGCCTCGATCTTCAGGTTCACATCCGCATGTTCCCTCAAGGCCTCCAGAAGGTTCTCGGCCAGGGTGCCTATGCCTTCATCACTGGACACCTGCTCAAGCTTGTGCAAATTACTAATGGAGTCCGTTCCGATCAGCATCTGCAGAACACAAGGCGGAACAGAACTGCTAAGATCTCACGTCTTGCTGAGAACAAATGAGCAATAGAATTTTTAAGGTTTCTCTGAGGAAAAATTGGAAAAGATGTGGTACCTGTGTTGGGGGATGCTGGGTGGCCAGACCACGCAGCAGTCTGAGGATGAAAGGAAGAGCTGGTCGTGCAAGGAACTTCTTCCAAACGTCAGCATCCAGACTGCAACACACACAAGCAGGACCGATAAGGGCATGGAGAAGGAACACAGCGCAATGCTGGCAGAGTTCAAACAGGGCATACTTCTTGGCGCTGGGGATGTGTTTCTTCATGTAGTCCAGGGCACTCTGAGTGATGCCCTTCTGCAGGATTAGGTCCTTGAGCTGATGCCCATTACTGTTGTTCTTGATCCCTGCTGCGATTTTACAGAAGCAGTCCAAGAAGACCTTATCATCTGCATTGTGCTCCTCGTCATACCTAAAAACAAACAAACAACTGAAGGCTCTCTGCACAGTCACACATTCTCACGTCTTTTGTTATTTTGGGTAAGTTTGCCGGCTGTACTTGTCAAAGCTGCAGCAGGGTTTGAAGCGTTCCACCAAGATGTGCATTTTCTCCAGCTCCCCGAAGGACAGGTACGGGATTATGCGTAGCAAGCCCTGCAGGACACTAGGGTTGGAGCGCACGAAGGTGGTATTAATCTGGTCGAGCAGCATCACCAGCTGGTCTTTGTCTCCCGTCAACAGCAAGTTGCCCTGCGAGTGGAGCCCGAGGGCATCATTAGAGAGATCACTCCACAAAACACTCCTCACAACGGCAGGAACGGCCATGACTGCAGAAGCATATTCAGCTTTAAGTTTATCTAATGAAACGATTACCCTACTTTTAATATGGCTCACCTTGTCTTCAGCAAGCGTCTCAGCATTGGCTTCATCCAGAATGATCTCCATAATACTGAGGACCTGCTCGGCTATAGACGCCCCTCCACTGTCTTTACTCTCCTGCTCAGCTACCAGCGCCTGGAAAGCACCCACATGCAGTTTAACAGAGCTTCCTTATACCCCACTCGGGTATCAAGGACAGTAGCAGGGATGTTGCCAGTTTTCAGAAAACTGAAATGTGGGTTACACACCAGGTTCAAAGTGCCCAGCATAACATTGAGCGTATTCATCTCTGGTTTGACCAGCTGCTGTCTGTTGATCTTCACTTTCACACAGTAACTAAACAGTTTCAGCAGGACCTAAAGAACAAGAGCAAAGTTAATGATTGGTTTTGCTATGAAAATTATATATATATATATATATATATAATTTTCATAGCAAAACCAATCATTAA
>JAOXYF010000023.1:4335591-4347749 GCA_028565775.1 Sternarchorhynchus goeldii
GTTAATGATTGGTTTTGCTATGAAAATTATATATATATATATATATATAATTTTCATAGCAAAACCAATCATTAACTTATATAATATAAACCAAAAACCAAAAGGGTTATAGTCAGAGTAAACACACCAATTCACCTCAACAGCGATTGTTTGGCAAGTGAGATACCTTTGGTCAAGATCATGCACAGATGGGACTTTCACTTACAGTGAGTAAATGTCTGCCCTGTTTGAAGTCCCTGATCCCAGAGAGTCTGTTGAGCATACACTCCAGCCCACCACACTGAGCCATCACTCCAGCCATTTTGTACACCTCCTCATCATCCTCCTCCTCATCTGCGGAATAAAACAGAAGTCGTTGGATAGAGCTCAACTTTGTGAATACTTATGGATAGCCGTTATTCACAGCCTCCTTTTCAGTAATGATCAATTACTAAATGATACCTGTGGTAGAATCCAAAGACTCAATGAACTCCTCTGTGGCATCACCCAGAAGCCCTCTCATGCGATAAATTATTCTCATTGGCTCACCCTAGTGAACAGAAACATGATCTGTCTCATACAGTTTGCAAAGCCAAGCAAATATAAAGCTGACAAAATGTTCACAAAAATAAATAACCAAAGACAAATGATTAACATTCTGGTCTCTGGAACCTCACCTCATTGGTAGGGCACCAGACTTTCTTGTAAACCTCAGCCACAGAGAGGTCCAAACTAATGATCTTGTTATTCACAAGAAGCTAAAATACAAAACCAGAGATGGATCAGAGAAAGTTGACCATAAATTAAAGTCCAGACACACCACCAGCAGAACCCTGCTGCAGGCTGCTTCGTGTCCTGTGTGTGTTAACTAACCTCCATGCCACTGTCGTCTTCCAGCAGGGCCACCAGATCACAGTCTTGACAGATCTTATTCTTGATGTCCCTCATGAGCGGGCCAATGCCAGGCTCATTGCTGCTGTAGGGGTTCCCCGGCATGCGGCCCTGCAGGAAGTCCTCCTGTTGGGGGTCTTTCTCCAGAGTGACAAAGAACTCGGTCACCTCATTCTCCTCCTGAGTTACAGTAAGCAAATGAGAGAGAGAGAGAGGCCAGAGGGCATTAGCAGAGTGGTGAAAAAGGGACCAATTACAAATCTGGGTGTCTTTCCTGTTAAAAGGCAGAAAAGAGGATCTCTCACAGGATAGATGATGCTGCAAAGCCTCTCAAAGATGAACACAGGCGTACGGTAGTCATCGAGGTTGTAGCGTTTGGCCGTCTCGATGCACACTGCCATGAAGGCTTTGGTCTCGGACTCCGTCCCTGCAGCGATAACGCAGGAACCATCAGCACTGCTGCGTAGAGCGGCAGTGCCGCGGCGAGGGGCGCGTGGGCCACGGTGCATACCTGTGGTCATGTCCTCCAGCATCTCCAGCAGCATGTCCTGGGTCTCGTCGATCAGCTTGGTCCTCTGCACCACCAGCTTACGCAGGCACAGGTATCCGTTCAGCACGGTGCCCACCAGACGGCTCTTGAAGTGCCGTTTAATAGACTCCACCTCCACAAAGGAGGCCAGCAGGCCTGTAGCAGGTTGAATGACAGGTTCCCATTTGACCATTTCATACGCTCGGCACAAAGTAAGAACATCCATCCCTAGCCATTTCAAGTTTCATTAATGCAGTAAAGTAATATGTTTTCTTGCCGGTGAGACTCTTGAGGGCATATCCTTGCTGCAAATCTGTACTCAGTGTGGCTTCCTCCAGAGCCAGCAGATGGGCAATTTCCTGTAAATAAAAAGTCATAAAAACAAACCCAGAAAGTAAATGAGACAAACTTAACGAGAAAGTCTAATTCTAACAAATCCACTGCTAAACTCCGGCCAGCGTTACCTTGGTGATGAGGTTGCCGACATAGGGCAGGACACCGCGGGCAGCCAAGTAGACCTTCCAGTGGGCAGGTTTAATTAGCTTCTGGTACAGGGCCAGGTACTCAGCGGCACACTCCCCCGCAATGCTCAGCTCATCCAGGTAACTAGAGGTCAAACAGATCCCGGTGAACCCAGACAGCCACATACATACAACCACTACCAACAGCCCTACAGGTAAACGAATCTTCTCTGCCAAAGACTGTATGTAAAACGGTTTAACAGTTCAATGGTTCAACAATACCTTCCGAATGAGAAAGCGATTTGTACCTCGTGAGAAGGTCCAACACTTGCTGCTTGCGGCTTGGGATAGTTGTCAAGGCCTCTACGATGGTACACGCGGCCTGTCTCGCCGCCTGAGTAGCTGGAGTGAAGAGCACCTGAAAAAGGAGGTGAGCGTGTTTGGGCACGTCCCTAAACGTGCGGGGCTCAACGGGGGACTGGAAGCTCCAGCAAGCCGAACAGAAGGACTCTTTACCTGTCTTAACCAGTTGTTGTGCCCCAGTTTGAGCAGGCGAGGAAACAGGCCCTCGGATCTGGACCTCATGAACTGCTTCCACTTCCAAACGTACTTCTCCATGAGGTACTGCCTCCTGATTTCAGCCTTACTCGAAGGTTTAGAAACAGTCTCTTGACCTTTGAGAAGACAGCATACAAGCCATTTGTTCAGCTATATATTATAAGCTTTTGTTGGTGCTACTGCAAATGATAGGAACAGCTAGAACACCCACATCTAGCAGGAAGGCACTTTTTCCAGGCCTCATATGATGCTTTGGGATCCTTTTTGAGCCAGAGCTGGGCCTGGGCGTGTATCTCATGGTTATATGGCTTGACTGTGGTCAGGGATTCAACAGCTGCATCCTAATGCAGAGCAAAACGGACACATTAATAAGAATTAATAAGAAATGCACCCATTAAACACACCAGAGGGAATCATGGGAACTTCAGTATTATAATGTACCTTGTTTTTCTTGCTGGTGGGCGCAGGGGGTTTGATGAGTTTTTGTAAGATTCTCAGGCACATCAGAGTAATATTCTCTACCACAACTGGAGTCTTTATATTGACCGCCATTAGGAACAGACTCAGTGCTGAGGGCATCATAAGAGAGTGCATAAGAGGGGTCTTTAGTGCTTAATCAATGGAAAAACATCAGCAAGTGACTAAAAAAGGGGGTCAGTGCTGAAATGTTACTAAGCTATGAAACTTACCACAGCGTAGCCGTAGCTCCCAGCATCCTCCCTCTTTTGCTATGGAGTCAGTGAGGAGGAGCATTTCATACTGCAGACTACTGACCTGCAGCGCACACGCACACGCGCACACACACACACAAAATGGAGTGTACAATAGCTGAAGGAGGACTTGTGGAAGTCATAAGAAATATGGGGGGGAGGGGTCATACCAGGTCAGGATTGGCCCTGTGACCTTTCAGAGCGGCTGACACTTTTGCAATGATGAGATCATTCATTTGCTGCGTGGCCTCAGGATGATCCCTGTTGAAGGGATTAAAGAAAAACTGTTTATTTATATATTTTCAATTAATCAAAATCTGCCAGATCAAAAATCGGTAAATTGTCCACTGAAGAGGGAGACAGAATAAAGACTCTGTACCTGGTGAGCAGGCAGATGAGCTGACGGACCTCCTCCCTCATGGCACCAGTGCCGCGGCGAAGGTTATACTCGAACAGCTCTCGTATGAGGCCCTGCAGTACCAGGATCTGCCTGATGGCGGTGTTGGTGGCCAGCGCTCGCAGCAGCGTGATGCAGTGGCCCGTGACGGCGGACGCGCAGCCGTAGCACTTGGTGGAGGAAGTGTGTCCGCAGCCCAGCACGGACAGGGCTCGGTACTGACTGGCCGTGAAGGTGGGTTGGGCGCTGGTGCGAGACGACTTCGTTGCCGCCTCTCGCTGCTGCAGGTCGTACTCCAGCAGCTCTTTGCGAGACGCAAGCACTTTCTGCCGGGAGGAAAGGCACGACGTTTTAAGGCTTAAACATACCCGTTAGTTTGGTGAGCAGATTGGTCCATTTAAGAAGGGCGCGATGGCCGTCCTCCTACCTGTATGATCTTGGAAAGCTCATCAAAAGAGGTTTTGCAGTCTCCGCTGTACTCCTGAGCCAGCTGCTGAATGTAGCGGTTCACAGTGGCCGTGGAGGTGCCCAGGCCTGCTCCTGCACCGGTGTCGTCCTAAGAAAGCAGCACTGTTACATTACCAATTACAGCATCCTCCCCAGATAACTTCAGAAAACACTGTACATTAGCAGGTGTTAAGCATGTGGCCAAGATGCCAAGACAAAATGTGCAGGGGCCGTGCTGGAGGTGCGGGCTGAGCGACCGACCTGCGGTTTTTCTGGTGCCGCCTCGTTCACCTTGGACAGCAGGCTCTCCAGCTGAGGCCGGTGGCCCATGAGCTGGTGGTACACGCGGTCGGCCTTGTCCAGCAGCGTGTTAATGTTGGTCACGGCCTACAGGGAACGAGCAAGAGGTTTTACGACTTACAACTCCGTCGTTTCCGTTTTAGGCGGAACAAAAACTGAAACGAAACAAGACTGGAGAGAAGGAAGTGCTCTTTGCCTTTTTCCTGTCTTCCTCATTTTCTATGGGGTCCACAGCGCAGCAGGGCTTTGCATAGAGCATGAAGTCGAAGCGAGCGTATTTACAGAAGCCACAGGCATTGCACAGAAAGGGATCCTTCTCATCATAATTAATGGACCTGGAAAACAAAACGCCTGAAGTTACGGCCAGAGGTTTCTTTAACATGAAAGAACAAACGGGGGGAGAACATTTCCCAGAAGTGCCCCTTGTACATGAGTAGGAACACGAGTGCCTCTCCACACCTGCACTTGTGACACTGGTAGACGTTCTCTCCACAGTTGCCACACACGCCCGGGTTGGCGGGCACAGACGCACTGCACCGAGGGCACTGCAAGGTCTCTGTGGAAGCCTGGTAGTTCTCATAGAAGTCGGAGAACTCAATCATCAGGTTGGAGGCCACGATGGGGAGAGGGAGGTCGATCTTCACCTCCGTCTGTCCAGGGGTGAGCTGCACCCTCTTAGCCTTGTGCCAGCGAGCAGGTCTGGAAAAGTAACAAAGAAACGTTCACTGAACTTCACACCCTAATACGACTCTAGCTTGTTCCTGCAGAAAGTAAACTTTTAAAAATGGATGGATATAAACGTACTTATTTTTTAGTTCCACAATGGCCTGGACCGTCCTGTTGTTGTAGTAGAGGTTGATGGTGCGCACCATCTTGGTTCTCTTGAGATCTCCAATTTTAACTGTGACTTTGCTGATGGTGTGACTGCCGATGAGCTTCACCACCTGCTGTGTGGTGGTGTAGCGCGTGTCCACTTTGATGGACGACAGCTTGATGTTCTGACCCAACAAAGCACGAATCAATAAATGAGCAAAAGTTATCCTCAGTCATGCGAGACATCGTTAAAAAGCTGCACTCAGCCAGGGCTGCATCACTCACAGAGAAGGCCACTTCAGGATTGTTGCACACCAAGCAGGGATCACTCTCAAGGTAAAATCCATCAAACTCCACCAGTCCAGACAGAGTACTTGAAAGAGACAGGAAAAAATGTTAAACTGTCTACAGCTTGTGTCAAAGAACTCAAAAGGCATTCAAGACTAGCACAATCCATTAATAGGTGAATGATACGTTATCTTACTTGTATATGTTGGAATTGGGATGGTTGGTGAGTATGTGGTTTTGTGCTCTTAAAATCTCAACAGCTTTCTGGGAGTATTCCTTCAGCTGAAAGCATGACATGCAGTAAAGGTCACTAACGTGATGACAATACAAAACCATAGCAACAACAGTCGTTACCAACATCAAATAAACAGCAAGAACATCATTATTTGCTCCACAACGTGTTACGAGTCCGTACGGAGGACAACACAACACACCTTCTTTTCTGTCTGTGGGGTTTTGAGGGAGAAGTAGCCCAGCAGGTCCACAAACTGAGCGGCTTTTCGCCCATAAGCAGGCAGCTCCGGCCAGATCGCCCACGTCAGGTCCAGCAGCAGCTCCTGGTGAGATTTACTGGAGTTCCTGGAAATAAATCATGTCAAGTTAGTGACATCAAAATGCTTTTAAAAGCCAGCTGCAACGTCTTAGAGGGTAAAGCTTCTTCCAGCGGCTTAAAGCTGGAAGTAATTTATTTCTGGTCTCATCAATGCAGTGTTCAAAGCGGAGGAGTGTGTGGGTGCACTGATGCGAGCGAGATCTGCTGGAGCACCTGTAGATGTGCAGGGTTAGACAGTGGGCCTGCCAGCGCACTGACGAGGAGTTGGACTCCAGCAAGAAACAGCGCAGGAACTGAATCAATGTCTCTTTGTCTGCAAACTTGTTGAGCTGACTGACCAGAGCAGTGCACAGCTGATCCTCCTGACTGCCCTGCCCCTCACCTGTATGTGCACAAGAGCAGAAAAAAAAAACAAAAAAAACCCCTAAAGTTTAACTGGTGAAGCAACATGCACTGCACACGCCAAACGAGAGAGCAACCGCATGTGCAAAATGTCACGTGTGCCACGGGTCCTTTGAGGAACCCTGTACCTCACCTTCTTTATCCTTCTCTTTCTCCTCCTTTTTGCTCTTCTTGCTGGAGGACTTGCTCTGGGACGACTGGGAGGCTCCGGGCGCCGTGGCCGAGCCGCCGGACGAGGAGGCGGCCAGGACTTTACTGCCGCACAGGGCACAGGAGAGCAGCTGCAGCAGCACCGGGGACACGCCCTCGTCCACCAGGAAACTCACCTGCAGCAGGAAGTACAGCACCGCTGCCCACACAGAGACACACAGACAGACAGAGACGGATGGATATCAGCACTGCAGCAGCAAGCACTTGTTTTAAACTTTCTGCGCTGGGTTTTTTTCTTAAGCTTTATGTCCTTAACTAAACAAAGGCAGGATCACAATTACATTCTGGATGTTAATGTTCACTCCACTTTAAACATGTAAAAAAATACAGATAAGACAGGAAGCTTACAATCATCCTTCATACAGAACTTCTGCCAGTTGATGGTTCTCTGGGTGGCTATTTCAGCACATGCTTTCAGGTGTTCCATCTGCAGTAAAGAAAAGAGAAAGCACCATCACACCAGGAACCACACACACACACACACACACACACACACACACACACACACACACACACACACACACACACGGCCCCGCACACTCACCAAACTGATGAGTGTGTCGTACTGCAGGGCAGAGCCGGAGGTAGCCGTGACGATGCCGCCCCTCAGGAAGATGCCCTGCTCTTCCAGAAGCTTCTTGATGCTGCGCACGTGACTGTCGAGCGTGTGGAGGTCCCGCAGCTGCCGATACTTCTCCTTCGAGCCGCAGATGAAGAGCAGCAGCTTCCTCACCTGCCTCCTCACGAACGGAGTCTGCTGGATCATCAGGTACTGCGGGCAGACGAGACGGGAGGCGCACGCTACATCACCACGGGGTACGGGGAGCACGCAGGACCTTCGGAGACAGGCGGCTCGGCGGGGCGTTACCTCGGAAAGGAAGAAGAACCAAGAGTGGTCGAAGACGGGAGGCGGGATGCGGGGGTTTGCGTCTGCGATCTTCTTGATCTGATAGGGCAGGCGGAGCACCATCTCGGTGAGGAGCTGGGAGTAGGCCTCAAACACATCGGCAGCGTGACCCTGAGAACGTATCCCAGCACACTCGGTAAACAGGACACGGAGAGCAATTCAAGAATCAAAACGTGAACTAGCCAACTCTACACTGGTGAGCAGGGGGAAGGAGTGGGGGACGCCGCCTGTTACCTTCACATACTGGCGGAGGAAGAAGGGGCTCATGTCAGGGGGAGAGGCGGTGGTGTGGGGCTTGAGGAGTTGGCTGGCAGCTGCAGGCTCTTCTTCGCCCTGCTGGGTCTTCCAGAACTCCAGCAGAGACTTGAGCACATGCAGGCAGTAGTCTATCGCTCCCAGACTGAGCAGAGCGGTGGCTGTGGCGTTGGAGATCAGAGAGGAGGACTGCAGAGGAACCAGCAGTCAGTCAGTCACACATGGTCCAGAGAAAGTGTAGAAAAAACTAAAGGAGTGAACACTTTGTTTACATTGTGGCTCTAAAATGTACAAAATTCAGACAGTGTTCTACCTCAGAAGACGACTTGGAGCCTGATTTGGTGCGTGACATGAACACACTGAGGAGCCTCATAATGACCAGATGAACCTCGTTCATCGAGCAACGCTCATTCTTCTTCGAAACATCCTGGACAGAAAAACAGAAAAATGTTTTCCATCACCTAAAACCTGGTACACTTGAAAAACACGTTCTACAGCTGAACACTGGCACCGCTGCGGATCCCTGACCTTCTTGTGCATGCCGAGTTCGCCGATGAGCTGAGCCAGCAGGTCGTCCAGCGCCCCTTTGTCCTTTTCGTCCTCTCCGTCCAGGTCGGCGGTCAGCATGAGGATGACCTGCATGTAGGGGATAGCGCGTACTCCACCCACGCTGTGCAGCTGGGGCAGGTGCTGCAGGAGACGCTCCAACAACATCAGACGAACCATGTGCAGCCTAGAACAGACGGAGGGAAACGGTTACTATACCCGGAAGAACAATCCCAGGCCCTGCTCGGACCGCCAAGAGCAGTCGCTGTACTCGTGAAAGCAGCAGGGCACCTGTTGCTGGCGTGCAGGTCGCCCTCGTTGTCACCCTCGCCCTCCGACGCGTCGCCCTCCTGCTGGGCCGTGGTGGTGCTGATGGCGCCGGTGCTGGAGCTGACGCTGCCCGGGCCCGCGGGGTGACCTTCAACCGTGGCATCGCCGTACGCGCTGCTGCGCCCGGACACTGCAAGGCACGAACCCCGCCCCCCACGTCAGTCACAAAAACCGCACGCCAATGTGTCAGCTACGTAAAAAACATCCCACGCAGGTCTACAACCACTCAGGGCGTTTAACTCTGGGGCACAAGCATTAAAACATCCACACCCTTCCTCCCTCGCGCTCCGGCCCTCACCGTTATGCTCGCCGGCCACCGAGTCCACGGCGCTCCCGCCGCTCTCGGAGCCCACGCTGCCCCCGTGCTCGGCAGGAGAGGTGCGCAGCGTGGAGCCGTCCGTGGCTGCTGTGCTCCCCTCGTCATCTGAGGCTGGGGCTGAAAGTATAACCAGAGCTGTTACAGGAAAAAAACAGCATTTGCTTTGCAAGGGGGCTTTTAGAAAGGCACAAACACACACACACTACACACACGGCCATTACCAGGAGTACGACCAAGACTGTATGTTTGACAGGACATCATTCTAACACAACTTTAAGGAAAAGTAATAATTGTACAAAATGTACTTAATTACGATAAAAATGACTATGATTTATTTGTACAAGATGGGAGTTGGACAAGGATGTCCAACTGGGTACATGGCACCCATTGAGAAGAAAAATGTAGAGTATAATGTAGAGTATAGAATATAATGTAGAGTATAATGAGAGGCAGTGCTGTGAAGATGTGTGTGTGCAGATACCTGATGCGGTCGTGTCAGATAAGGTGCCTGCATCCAGAGAGGAGGAGCTGGGTGCCTGGCCAGACAGACCCAGGCTCTGCAAACCCAGAGCACTGCTGCTGCTGCCTGCACCATGAACGAACACACACACACTTACAAGCCTGACCGCACAGAAGCTGCCATGTTTAATTTCAATGCTTGTTTATTATACATCACTGATATTTCTTGCAAAACAACACCAACACCACCACCACCACTTTCCTAGTGTTCAAGTTTAAGATGTCTGTGCATTTCTAAACGGACCCAATCCAGCTTATGAGGGTGGACGGTGGAAGCAGAAATTTACCTTGCTGATCCTGCTGGAGACTGAGAGCGATGGCCAGTTCCACCATGGTCTCGTCGTCAGCGTCGGGGGGAATGTCCAGCATCGGGGGGAATCCCTCCGCTCCAGCCAGCAGCGCTTCCAGGGGAGACGGATTACCATTGTTCACGTTCTCTGCCGTTTCCAGAACCATGGACTCGGACTGCACATCACACACACGTAGAGAATTGTATAACAGCCATCTTCTTGAGACGCAGTTCCTTAAACTGATAAGTGACTCAACTGATGGTGACGTGAGGGCCAGGCCTTGCCCCAAACTCACCACCATCTCAAAGTCACCGTGGTCCACCTCGATTTGATCCTGGCTCTCCTGCCTGCCGCCCTCCCCTCCAGTCATGCCAGAGGGCTGCATCTTGTCATCAGCGTCGTCATCGTCATCATCATCTTTATCACCTGAGGGGTTGGCAGACGAGGGGTTTTGTGTTAAAGCACAGCTACACAAGGAGGCATTCAGTGCGTGTCCACAGAACTTTTGTGAACCCTGGTGCTCCTGATCCAGCTCTTACCCATGGGAGTGTTGGAGCGGGGCGGAGAGGGCAAAGTCACGTGCCTGCGTTTGTTCCTGGGCCTCAGTACTCTAACCAGGGCCTGCTTGCAGGCGAAGCTCACAGACGTGTCCTGGAACAATTGTGGATAGAACAGATTCACTACAGAATGTGTGGATTCTATGAGTAAGACTATGAATAACGGCAATAAAATGAGAAAAATGGCCCTTATAGCAATCAATAAAGGACAAGGAAACCACGTGAAGACCAGATCTTACAGGGCACAGCAGCATCTGCATGTAGATTTTGGAGGCCACGTTGATATAGTCCAGCTCACATGTGCAGTAGCCATGAATAATGTCCACCAGTGCATTCACCGTCGCTTCAATGTGGGTGAGGCCTTAAAAAATGGGAAATTAACACCAATTAAAATAGTTTTGGAAAAATCTTTTAAAATATTAAAAGAAATACTTGGCTCAGCTCACTCACCAGGTAAACACGCAGGAGCAAGGAAAGCGTTCTTGGGCTTCAGAGCATGGAGCTTCCAGAAGTTACTGACCAGCTGCATGACGAAGTTACAGCCCTCGACATTATCCTTAGCATCCTCACTCAGATCTGACAGGAGGAGAATCAATCACAATAAAGAAAGAGTGTGCAACATCAAAAACAACAACAAACCAGAAAAGGCATTTTAAAAAAAGCCGTAGCAGTGCGAGTTAAGTGGATCCAACGTTCCCTCGAGGCTTGAACAGTGCCGCATACCCATTTCAGCGTGCGGTATCTTGGACTCGGTGAAGTGCACCAGGTTGTTGGGCCTCATGATGGCGATGGAGCGGGCGGTGATCACCAGCCTCTGGAACACGTCAGGGTCCAAGTCCTTGCCGTCTTTACTGCAGCTGCTCAGACACTGTACGGCGTTGCTCAGCAGAGACTGATCCTGCACAAAGACGCCGTCGTGAACCAACCAGACACCAGCAACCGGACACCAGAACAAAGGGAAAGCGGTCGCCTCCGCCCCAGAAAGGCCCCGCTAGCTACAGGTGCCTCGGGTACCTTGTGGTTGTGGTAGGCTGTGCGGCTGGTGTGAAGGCTGGCCAGGAGGCCCTTGGTTTGCTGCTGGACTCCAGCGGGTGTCGGTATTGACAGAAGAAGAGTGGCCAGCTCCAATGCCGGGCCTTTGGTTTTCTCCTAAACATTATGCAAGTGAAGCATGTAAAAGCATTTACAGATTATGAATTAAAATCAGGAGTATATNNNATAAATAAAATTTATTTTTAACTTGCCTTTTCACTAGATGAACCAATTGCATAGCAGCTCTCAAGAGCTTCCAGAGAGCTGACCACCAGCCTAGGAACAGCACAGAAGACTTTAACGCACTTTAAACCAAATAACGTACTTCAAAGTAAATAAATGCTTTAAAAACCACACAGTTTAGAGCATTACTAATATACACAGCATATCATCAGAGCAAACTCATACTGCCTTAAAAGCAAAAGTTATGTCTAGTATAAAGAATCCTCATGACACTTATAGTGAAACTGGTTGCCATAGCAAGCTGACTGGATGTTTCCCTTTCGCCTTGTGCGCACGCACACACACACACACACACGCACGCGCGCGCGCACACACCCACCCACCCATTCGTACACAAACATCATGCAAACAAGCAGAGAGAGGGCGATTACTAACCGGTCCAAGGTTGATAAGGACTCAGTTTCGCAACTTTATTTTTATTGTTTTTGGGAGCAAAGAAAAAGAAAAATGTGTGAGGATCACAGAAAGAAACAAGTAAACAAATGATCTGTATGTAACAGAGGGACACGTGAGCATGCAAGGCAGGGTCATTATGAAGACAGCCATGCACCACACACACACACACACACACACACACACACACACACACACACACACACACACACACACACACACACACACA
>JAOXYF010000023.1:4357371-4373917 GCA_028565775.1 Sternarchorhynchus goeldii
CCCCCCCCCCCCCCCCCCCCCCCCCCCCCCCCCCCCCCCCCCCCCCCCCCCCCCCCCCCCCCCCCCTACATACCTGCAGGGCTGGAGAAGGCAGGTCTGATGTCACCAAAGAATGGTTGAAGTGGTACAACGCAGAGGCAAATTCTTCATCGGAGGAACCTAGAGATCAACAAGTCAGAGTTAATGTTTAATCAAGGCAAATTATGCTTAAATCATAAAGCAATCAAGGATTAAAAAAGCTGCACAGCAAACATTAAGAGACAGATACACAGAACACACTTAACCAAAAGGTCTCCTCACCCTTCACGTCTTTGTCCACGTCTTTGATGATGCTGGCCAGGGTGGCCATGTGCTGCTCAGTGAGGGACACACTTAGGTAGTTGCGGATGAAATTGTTCCTGGACTTCAGCATGGATGTGGTGATGAAGTTCAGAATGCTAGAGGCCAGACCTAGGAACTGAGAGAGGAGGAGGGAAAAAAAAAAAAAAAGACTGCAGCGGGGCTTCAGATTTCACAGCTCTACCTCAAACCAGAGCAGTGGCTCCTTACCAACTCTGGGTCCTTGCGGCTGGCAAGGATATTGCCGTTCTCTCCCGCGCTCTGCTTGCTGGGGCTCTTGAGCCTCGGGGATGTCTCCAGAGGAGGAGGTGGGGGGGGAGGCGGAGGTGCCACCTTCTCTTTACTGGGAGAGATGGTCTCCTCAAACCACAGGCCCAGAATGGGCTCACTGTCATCATCTGTGAACGCGCAGAGAGCCAAGTTCATCTCCAAAAACCCCCTGAGGTCATTGTATTGCTGGCAGGTAAGAGCTGCTGTTTCTACAAGCCGTGGAGTAAGACTACTTGCAGACTTTATGAAAGCACAGTAAAAGGGAGCATAGAGAGACACTACAAGTCTGAGCTAATGCAGAGATCTGCTGACCTGAGACACAAGCTGCTCTTGTCCTCTCCTGTCTTCTCTCTGCTGAAATAACGAACACTGTCACTAGCCGCGTCGGCTGCCGGGGCGGCGCGGTTAAGCAGGGCATGCTCGGCGTGCAACAGCACTCTGCAGCAAGAGATAAACTGACCTGCCTCTAAGCCCTCGAGTGGCCTGACTCTGGTCCGTCTACTACAGCTTGCAGCCTTCAAGAGCTGCGTGAAAATACGCCTCACCCGCTGCATCCCTGACACTAGCTCAGCCGTTGAAAGACATACCCGGCTTTCAAAATGACAGATGCATCTGACCAGAACTAGGTCACTAGTAGATTAGAGAGAATTTAAGCAATATTTTACATAAGGTTAGTCTCTGGACAAAGATTATTCGGGTAACTGTGTTCCTGGTTTTGCACTGGTAATTCTAAACTAACTTTCCTAGACTTTAAACGAGCTTTTCAGCGGGAACTCGGCCGCACTCGTCACCTTGACTGCTGTCCTCCTCCGTGCTGCTGAAGTCGTCCTCGTAGTACGTGTTGGAGTCTGTGGAGGCGCTCGCTTCACTGCTCACCGAGCCTTTCCTCTGTCTCTGTAGGACGCACGCCTGCGAGTGGTACAACCAGAAGAGCCGCATTTATACTCCGCCCTTATAGGCCCCTCCCAACGAGCGCGGCCCGGCACTGCCGCCTCATACCTTTTTGTAGGAGGTGGACAGGAGCGAGAAGAGCAGGTTAGTGAGGGGCACCGAGTCGATGAGTCTCTGCACTCTCTGGATGGACGTGCTCTGGGCCATGATGTTCAGCTCCGCCGGTGGCCCGTCGCTCGCCCAGCCCTGAAGGAGAAGCAAACACACAATGAGCCACTGTTCCACATAATCCAAAACTGAAAATGAAACAAGCCAGAAAACAGTGGAATGTCTGAGTGTGGACTATTACCCTGTGAAGTGCCTCCACTTGTAGGTCCTGGAATAGTGAGGTGAGCAGCTTGATGGAGTGGTTTGCCAGAATGACAGACAAAACTCCAAAACCTTGATGTCTTTGAGAGTAAAGGGAAAAAAGGGGGTAAATACCTTGAAAAACTTCTCTATTCAATAACTGAAGCAAAAGAAACCTACCCTTTCCCAGGGCCCAGCTTAGGGGACCCTGCTCCATCCTTAGTGCGGGTAGCAATGTCTCTGACCCGCAGTGCAGCCAGAGGGTCTTTCTCCTTCCCTTTGTCTGCCAGAGCAGTGGGGCTCAGGTTCAAAATCAAATAGAGGCTGTTCAACAAGCACCAGGCACCCAGGAGCTGGAAGTTCTGATAATGCTGTAGAAGACAACAGCACGGACTGACAGTGAGATACAGCACATCCTGAATGACTCGGGTCAGCACTGATGACACCTCAGCATTCGGCTCTCATTTACCTCCCCTCCAGCTCGGCGAGAGTTACTGATGGCCTGTCCAATCATGTCATATATCTCCAGCTGTTTCATCAAGGGGAAGAGGAACAGATAGACAATCTACTGAGAAGGCACTTTGCTAACAACAACAACAACATCTTCCCAAAGACAGTGGTTAAACTTGGACACAGAACGTCACATACGCATTTCTGCACAATCGTAGCAGCGTCATTCTCGTAGTCTTCCTCTTTCGAGCCCGTGGAGGCGGTGCGAAGCTGCAGGCCACTACCCACCTGTAGAATAGCCATGCATGTCGCCACACTCACACCTGCACAAGACAAACAATCCTCATGATGACAGTCCCCCAGTAAACACAGACCCATCTGTTTAAGGCAGCAGTACAAGTTCCCCAACCTGCGTAGAGGCAGCTCAGCGCCAGCACAGTCACGTCAAGGAGTCTCCCGGGAGACAACGGCTCCAGCACAGGTAGGGAGAGGGTATCCAAGGCCATAGTGACGTCAATCACAAGGGAGTGGAAACTGACAACAAAATCAAAAGGGGAATAATAATAATTAAAAAACAAACAAACAAACAAAAAAAAACATGTCAGCATCGTTTCCAGAGGACAGAGAAAGTAACGTGACGCACTACACGGACGCCGTCAGCACTCGAGAACGGCAGGTGGCCTCACCCGTTCCGGACAGCGGTTGCGTCTGCCACAGTGGCTGGCATGATGAAGAAAGAATTGGCCGATACGGCGTCCTGAAAGCGGTTGATGTAGCGCAAGAAGTAGGGCAGGTTCAGACACACACGGAGCAGCTTCTCCGAGCCCCCTAGGATGAGAAAACAGCAAAAGTTAGAACTTGGGCGTACAGCACTCAAGACTACAGTGGTAATATTATGGACTGTGTTTATCTAGAAAAACACACCCAATTCTTGTAAACTGGAAACATTCTGTGAGATGAAGGCGTTCTTCATTTTGGCCTGTGTGGCCTGATCTGTCGTTGTTTGGTCATCACACTCACCTTCAGCCTACAGAACAAAATGACTTTTTATAACGCACATGACCAATAAGCACTTATCACCAATTCCCAAACCCTTTGGGTGCATTCCAATTTTATTATTTTTAATTACTGTGTTATTTATATGCTTAGGAGGAACTCAGAGGCATAGTCTGGTCTCAGAGGAACTCTCACATATACATACATAATATATATAATATAATGTATACACTGACCTGCATGTGAGCAGAGTGTGAGGCCAAAACGGTAATGTCCGGGTTGAACACTGAGGTCAGCTGATTGAAGAAATTCATTTGTACTTCTTTGTGTCGTAGCTCAGGGTTGACTGGGGAGGGCAGCTCCTTCTGGTCCTCCACTGGACAATAAGACAAGGCAACAGGAGAAAAGAACATGAGTTCAAGAACGCTCTAGCTTGGGGGAAAAAAAGCACCCCTCAGGAAACGGGAGCCTGCAAATCCCATCCGACAGAGGCGAAGAAACAAAGCTCCCTTTCTGATGGCCCAGCACTCAGGGACCGGGGGGGGGGATGAATAGACTCGGATCAGACAAGACAATGTCTAGACTCTGTGCTACTGACAATGTACCATGCGACTCACAAATCTGCCCATTGTGAAACAATATATAGGTTTCAGGTCATCTCCTCTTAACACAAAAAACCAATAAAGTCATGTCTAAGGTTCTGACCTTAAACATTTAGTAGTGAGGAACAGTCTCAAGTACATCATAGTTTGACATTATCTTGTACTCATTATAAGCTCCCAGACTTTACTTTCCCCTACATCAATTTCATCAACGCTCAATTAACATAACTAACAGAGCAGTACAATATAGTGCAGGAGAGCAACTCAAAAACCTTGTGATTAACTGCCAACATTGGCCTATATAACAAACACAAACACAGTACACGTGACCATGGATTTCTACATTCTAAAATCATTTGCTCTTTCAGTTTAGACAGGAAGTGGCCTGTGCTAGAGGGAGATATGGCCACACCTACCCTCTAAACAAAATGGGATTCTCATCTCTACTAGTTTCAAGCAGCTTCTTTCCTGCAAAATTATCAAGTCATATGCTGATGTATGCTAATCAGGAGGGTGCAAGAAGCAAAGCAAGTCTTCATGGAATACCACCCAAAGCCATGAAAGACGTAGGGAAATTAAAACAACCATTAGATGGACTTTGAAATGAAAACACCAAGACGTATAACTTTAAGGATTGCAAGTTTGAAATTGCACAGTACTGTGCATTCAATTCGGGCTGGAAATAGGGGATGGGCTGGAAGATCATTTCATGCCGCTGCTTGATACTGACACAATGGAATTATTAGTTGGGTTTTTTCCAACATTTATCTCCAAAATGGCTTTCTGCAAAAGCTATGGCATGACGCTGCAGTTTCCACTATGAAAAATGTGCAAACATTACTGTTTCTCCAATAAAAGTTTAAGTACATTTTTATAAGAAAAGTGGCAGGCCAATATGCAAATAAAAGCACAGCACCTTGAAATTAACTTCTAGACTTTCCTACTATAAAAATAAAGTAAAAAAACTAAAATAAAGGAATTTAACTCATATACCATTACACAAAAATATCTGAAGCATTCATTGTTTTTCCTATAACTATGTTTTTGCTGTTGTTTTTCCCCAGGACTAAACACAGCCCTCACCATCAGAAAGAGTCTTGACAGTCTGTGGAAGTTTGGCAGATTTCATCATTGCAGTGAAGGTAATGATCTCTGTTCGATCCAGCCGGCTGCAACCAGTACAAAGTCCTTTTATTAAGAGAATCAGGTGTTTCTGAAAAATGAACAAAATATAAACCATCATAATAAAGACATGACAACTTGAAAAGCAAAGCAATTACATCATGATCTATACAGACTGATTTCAAGAGCAGCACGACTAACCTGTGAAACTGCACATGCTTCGTCTGGATTCTCAAGTCGCAGGAGAGAGAATTCAATCAATACTTTACATGCCGCAGCTACTGACAGCAGCTGATTTCTGGGGACTGGTAACCAGGCAAAAATAAATGAATAAAAACACAAATAAAAGTTAATATCGACTCAAGTTAATTCAAGTTTTCAATGTTAACAGAATATTGAAGTAGCTTTTATATATATAGTGGTAGTAACAGTCTATATACACAGAACAGTAGTGGTAGTAACAGTCTCTCTCTCTCATATATATATATGACTGTTACTACCAAGTTCTCAATTAATTAATGATTAATACCATACACCCCTTTCAATGCCCTTTTGTTTTTTTGATTCACATACTTTGTCCACATACTGTGGTGATGTAATGTGCAGAGAGCGCCACAAAAGATGAGTAGAAAGGCTCATACTGTTTATCATGATGAAGTATCTCAGATTCACTGCAAAAGAAACACTAAATGTTAGCATCTCTTTCAGCAAAGATGTTAACTTTTTTTTTTTTTAAAGCACAAACTTTGTCATCAGCTTTTATACTGTTGGAATGTGTTGCCCATGAGAGGTCTGATGGAATTTTTGCCTAAAAACATAATAGTACTTGGAGGCCCCTTGTGAATCACTGTGCAAATCAAAATTAGTTTATTGCTGAATAGGAGAGACCTCTGCATGAGTAGTAAAATACAATGCACAGTATCTTTACTTTGGATTTCACCAAACATGTTTGTCTGTTTATTAGTGATTATGGATGACATGTACAAACAAATAGCTAAAAGCCACAGTCTGATAAGGTCACAGTCATTTGCGGTGGAAGCTTGAAGTGAAGAATGCCGAAGCATGTACTGGACAGCACATTCAAGAAATGTTTTCTAAAGAAATACCCATGAAGTGCTACCTTGCTATGTACACACCAAAAAACAAGTGAGAAATGATAAAACATTAATTATACCAAAGATGAGATGAGAGGGTCACTATTAACTGTCTCCTCTCACACCAGGGTAAGATATTAGAAATACTGTCAATCGGTTCAGGGTAGACATTTAATTGTAAAGATTCAGATTCATGACTAACATTAACAGTGACTGGCCCAGTTGCAAGCCAAACGGATAAAAGAAAAAATTAAATGCTTCAGGGACGTACTGTCGCCCATTTAATCGAATATGTACCGTCCATCCATAAACCGAGATATTTGGAGCTCCGTGAAAACGAGCACATTTCCTATGTAATCAAGCAACGAAATGCCTTACAGATGTAGGTAGCAGGGTGTTTCCTGAATTATTACAGTATAAACAAAAAGTAGGCTATTATTTTACTTAATTATTTTAAGTAGAGTATTATTTTACTAACTAACTCGCGTGTAACGAGGAGCTTACGGAGCTAGCAAGCAAGCTAATTAAGACTGTCAGGTAGGGTCTCCTTCCCCACACTAACAAATAACGTACGAGGCGAAACTTAAACTGACAGCACAACAGACAACAGCAGCAAGACACCTGACCATACAAACCCACACAGCACACTACAAACATCACTTCTAGCAATGGATATAGGATTATATTTTCAAAACAACAAGAGTTTCGATTTAGCTGATAACAGCCATCTAGCTAACACTTAAAAGGAATAAGCTAGTTAGCTGGCTAACTGCGACTACTCCAGCCACATAGAATGTTAGGCTAGTTTGCTAGCTATAGCTGATAAACTAGCTCGCTATTTATTTTGCTGCAAACTTTAGATATGCCTCCGAGTGTTTTAGTTGTGCTATATAGTTAGCTAAGACTCAAAATATACCGTTGACATATTTTGTTGGTGCCTTAGATTGAAAACAGCTAGCTAGCAACCAATCGGCTAGATAGCGTAACTTTTGGCTTGCTTGTCAGATATTCCTGGTATTAGCAACCCTAGCTAGCAAACTAACGCTTAGCAAACAGAAGCAGCTAGCTAGGTAAGCTATGTTAGCTAGTTAGCCAGCTAGCTAGCGAATCGGTGGCCCGCTGTATGACATGGGTGGTAACCAACAAACTAACGAAACGAACAGTTTCAGCAAATTATTTTCAAAGACAAAGCTGCGCATTTAACTCGAAGCTTCGCGCCAACTCAACAGCTATGTAAAATAGCTGGGTGAAATATCAATATGTTTTTATCTAGTGAAACACAACCACCCTTCTCAGATTCGGCCTGATGATGAAGCAGAATCTCAATTACCTAAAATGCTATCTAGCTAGCGCAGCTAGCTACTGTTACAGTATAGGTTATACCTGATAGCTTGTTATTGCTAGTGCTAAGGCTACTGCAGCTAGTTCACTAGCTAACGAATACTTCGAGCCTGGATCCCTTAATTTATCAAGCTGCACAGCTAAAGTCACACAACAAGCCATGTTCCGACCTGTTTATGATGGATCCTATAAGCTGAGGTAGCTCTTTCGTTTCAAAAGCCGTGTAAGACGCTGATAAAAGCGGCCGCACGGCTGCGGTCCACTCAGGTTCTCCATCACCTCCACTCGACGCCATCTTGTGATTCTCTATTAGAATCTAGGAGAGGAAATGAGGTTAATCACCAGACGTAAAAAAACAGGACGTGTCGTCACAGGTATAAATGTAAAAAAGAAAAAATACCTCATTTTTTTAAATGCCAAACGCATTATTACTGTCATTGCGTTGATAAATAAAAAATGTATTACAAACCTTAACATTTGAACACCTCAGCATTTTATATACGTTACGCCCACCGACACACGTTACGTTACACACAAAAATAAAAATAAATGGGTGTTTCAGAGTTTTATTATTAATCATCAGCTAGAGCTAAAGATCAACTTTCAAATTTTCTTCTGCATTCCAGAAATTACATTCACATTTAAACACAGCATGAATAAACACAAATTTAATTAAAGCAAATAAAAAAAATCTATTTGCCAAAGTGTCCCAAAAAGGTTTTTTCTATTCCATATAAATTTGTTGTTGAGAATGGAAGAACATGGCAGAGAGGGATAATAATGGATGGATTGTAAGGTGGATTTAAATAGATCTTATAAGTATCTAAACAAATAAAAAAAAAAATACAAGCAAAGATACAGAACATGCTTATGAGTGCATCAAGTCATCATGTGGCATTACACAGCCCAGTGTATAAGTTTAAGTTATTGTTTCTACAGTCTTAGAGCCCTTGTCCAGTGTAATGTTTCATGTTCACCCTGCTCTAATAGACTGGAGATGAGGAACATTGGTCAAAGAAGATGGTGGAAGTGTGTTTGAATGAAAGTGACCAAAAATTCACCAAAACCTGACCAAAACAGTTAAACCTGTGAAATGCTTCTGAACTTTCTTCAGCACCTCACAGACAGTACTTGTACATCTCAACATTAAACACAAAAATGTTCCACTCATATTTATTAAATATTACATTACTTTTGAATTTATTAATTACTCTACAATTCTAAAATCCAACTTATTCTCTTTAGTTATTATACAAAAGGCTGGACATTCCTCCCTGGGTGTATTTGTTTCCTGCTCTACAATCCCAAACAGTGCCTCCCTCTCAAATTCACATAAACGGTACATGCAATGGTAGGTAAAAATAAGATGACTAAGTGCAAAATAAGATGCACCAAACATTAAGTAGATGGAGGCTATTGGACTAAGTTACAAACAGCAGAATCTACCATTAGTATATTTATTAAGAGGCATGTTTAATGCTGATTGGCCAAATTTAGTATTCACAAAAAACATTATACAAATTAGAGACCAAATGGTGGCAATTCAAAAATGTGTCTGCATTATTTCAATATGTATTTAACCAATCCAATAATGTCACCTATGGGGCAATTGGAGTAGTTCAGTCCTTTAAAAAAAAAAAAAAAAAGAGACAGATAGGCCCAATTCATAACAATTACTACAAATGCTACAATAAATTAAAACAAACAAGAAATGCCTAATGGTAGACAGAACAAGACAAAATGCATTTTTTCCCTCATCTCTGAGAGAAGAAAAGAGAAAAAAGAAAAAAAAAATTCAGCCCAAACAACCGGCTGCCGAAACGTTCCCGATGCTCATTATGCAGTCTGACATGGGCATCAGCTGAATTCCTGTCATCAGTGGCAGAAATGGGCAGACAGAATGCAGTTGTCAGGAGTTCTGCTTTACCGCCATGCACGATTAAGTAGTTTTACTTCTGCTAGTCGCTTGCTGATCATGGTAGCAAAGAAAAGACCAAGTAGTACACTGCTGATCAGGACATAATCATAATCATCCTTAAGCACATCAAATTGCTTGGAGGGATAGACTCTGGTTTGATAGATGTCAAGGCCATATACAACCACCTATTGGAGAAAAACATCAAGTATATTAGTGTGCGTACAACTGTGCAGAGAGATCTCTCTCCAAAACCAAGATGGGCATCAATAAGTGTACATGAAAAGTACTACAACTAAATATATAGTAGGCATAAAGTGCAAAGGTTCTTACTGCATAAAATTGTAATAATGGAATTCTGTATTAATGGAATTCTGTAATAATGGAATTCTTAATTCTTAGGACACTTGCCAGACATGTGGACTCCAAGCCAGAGGGAGCCGTGTAGATCCCCTTCACTCTTGAAACAGTCTGGTTGTAATTAATGAACCACTCAGTGCGAATCGGCATTTCAGGAGAATATGGTATTAAGTTTTCCTCCCTGTAAAAATACATCAGTTTGAACAAGGGCATCTGGATATTAGTTAATAATTGCAACCCTCTTTAATGACTGCTTACCGACTCTGTTCTGAGGCTATTTCAGGTCTCCGTGGGTCCAGAAACATCTTTGGTAAAGACAGGATGGCACCTGAGGGGAGACCCACTTAACAAAGAGAAAAAAAAGATGACATGTCAATAACATCAAAAATACATGATTAAAAAATAAATGAATTAATTTTAAAAAAGCAACACCTTTGGTGCCGCTATTAGGATTTCTGTAGTTAATAATAGCACAGAACTGACCCAGTAAATGGCGGCTGGTGATGCCTTTCTCAGTGAGCGTGGCTTCCAGAGTGCTTATAGGAGAGGGGAATATATAAGACTGTTGAAGCACCTGAGGTGGGTGAGGTCTGTCCAGAGAGCTGAACACTGTGCTGTTATATAGCTCCATGCCCTCAAAGAGCTCAATCACAGAGAACTCGTTTCTTCGAGACTTTGTGTTCCAGTACACATACTAGAAAACAAAACAAGTATTATTATTATTATTATTATTATTACGTTTACACCTTTCACATGACATAATGAATCCTCATACCAAAGTAAATAGGAACTGAATCAAACAGTTTGGACTCCCCACAAACACACCGACACACTTTGAAATGGAAAACAATTTTTAAACAAGCGAAACAAACAAACAAAAAAAAATGCACACAAAAAGTAGCTGGTCTTCTCACCACCACCCAGTTCTCAGAGTGCACAAAATGAACAGGTCCTCTAGCCTTCCTCTGCATCGCCTCATGCACAATACGGCCAGTAACACCATCAACGAGGAAAATCCCCACGAAGCTGCGCTCCTGATGACTGTCTGTGCTTTCAGTCACCACTGCAAGGAGGTTTGGGTTCAGGTACTAGAGGTGAAGAATAATTGAAAGTACAGTGAGTGACGGCCAATTTCCTGATCGGATCAAACGAACACCATCTCAGTCATATTAGTCATTAAAAGGTGGCACAGGTGCGTTACCTTATAAAGCACGCTGCGGTCGCCCATGACTCGGCCCTGGGAGTGCACATGCTCGTTGGCGCGTTTGCCTTTCACCCCGACTATCTTCTGCATTTCAGTGGGGATGACCACCTCCCAGATGAGCTCCGTAGACAGATCCTTGCGTAGGCGGAAACCTGACAGTCTGCCCTGGTTCGAGTCTACCAGATAGAAGAAAATGGAGGAAGCCATGTCCTGCAGCTGCTGCAGGACATTCTTAGTGGATGGGAAGGCTGTGACCTGAAAGAGAGGTAGATGGGGTCATACCGAAAAATGAATTTTTTTGCCATAGAAAGCCCATTTATTCTTCTGAGCGCAAAGAGGCTCACCTTGTACTGATCATCTATAAGGAGAAGAACTTTAGCATAGTCTTGATCCATGAGGGGCAGCAACAGGGACTGAAGGATAGGTCTGGGCAAAGCTGGAACACTGATATGGCTCTTCTTACCAAAGATGGGATTGAAAACATTAAGGCTTCCCAAACCTGTGTCCTACACAGATGAAGAAAAAAAGACTTTTGTTTTTTGCATTGCGGACCATGGGAGCCCATCAACTGCGCATGAGTCGATGTTACCATCAACTCATACACACAAAGTTTGATATAACTGTGACTGGATTGTAGAACTGATGGATTCAAGGAGCCAGAGAGTGAATCCAGTGGTGGGTGTTGACAGTAGAGGAGTGTTAAGTATGGTTCCAATTAAGAAAGATAGAGAGAGCAGGAAAGAGGATGGGATGAATAGGGCAGCATCTTGGATGAACAGTGAAAGGAATGTGATGAAGAGGAAAGGTGACTGAATCATTATATAAATAAATGATAACCAAACGTATGTGCGCATACAGTTAAGTTGTTATTACATATTATTACATGTTATTACCTTATCTTTAATGAGCAGAGTGCACTGAGGTGGATGAGGAAAATGAGCAGTAGTCCTTTGTACCATCAGTTTGAAAACTGAATTGGGTCGAACGTTCTCCAGGTACTGCTTCCACAAAATGGTCCCAGATTTACTGTCAATGCCAAACAACTGACGGGAAAAAGAGTGTATGAATAGTGATAATCTTCATAACAGATTATCCTCTCATATTACTGTCTTGCAGTCTTTAAGTTGGTATGACCATATGCTTTATTTGCTTTCAAAGCTTTTGAAGCATTTTGAAGGGTTCGTTGATGAAGCTTCAGGCTCATACCTTCCCTGAAGCAGTCACCATCACCATCATCTTCTGCAGGTTGAACTCATCCCGAGACAAGGTTTCAATAGTGACCTCATTCTTCACCTGGCTGCGGGGCTTCCTGGCATCGTAGAAGAGTTTCCACAGGTGGCCCAGCCAGGCCTGCAAGACGATTAGCTGCGACGAGAGACGCTTCAAAACCATGGCCAACAGCCCGTCTGTGAAAAGAGAAGGAATGCAACATTTTTGCAAATCAAGACACATATAGACCTCTTAACTCTGCCCATGTCCCTCTGAAGTTTTAAGCACTGCCAAGAAGCAGTTCAGGATCTTCCAGGCGTCATAGACCACACCTTCACAACAGCTCTATTTAACCTGGTCTACCCAACACTGCAACAAAAAAAAACCTACTTATAATGACAAACCAATTGCACATCGTTATAAACATGCAGAAGCAAAACTCTTTTGAATTACCTTGAATAGCTGGATCCAAGTGTAGCAAAAAGAAAACGGCAAAAGGAAAATGAATACAGAGACAGTGCATGAAAAGCGAAGGGTTTATTGGACAGATGGAGCACTAGAAGGTAAGCAGCATTAGCAACATAAACATACTGTAAAATGTTTAGGACATTCTCAAAGCAGACCTGGCATGAAATTTCAGCCATTACAGTAAAATTTCACTCTCTCTTAGAAGGTTTAAGTAAAATGCAAATAGCAGTTATATATAATATGTAACTAAATGGTGAGAAACACAAACATGGAACAGAAACAAGAAACCATCCCTTAATTAGATAAGAGAACTGAAAACATGGAAAGCAAAAGGAAGTGACAAGATGCAGATTATCACCATCAGATTACACATTACCAGCTTTCTTTCCAAATTCTCCCTCCAGTTCTGCCTGTGTTCCTGTGAGGGGTAAATCCACCATCTCCATAGTGACCACGTCAGCTAGGGCCTCCTCCCTTGTCCACACTACCCTACCTGTAAAACGACCATTTATATTAATACAATTTCTTTAAATCAGGTAGAATGTAAGAACTAGTAGAGGTTTAATGAACATACACTTTCAATAAAAAAGAAATAAAATTTTTCCAATTTAGCACCCTGAGATTTATGCATACCAGGCTGTTGTAAAAAGCTGAGAGCAAGATCTTCATTTTGCACCATGACTCTGTAGCCCACAGAATCGTCCTTCTTCAGAAACGCATGGACATACAACTAAAAAGAAAAAATCTGATTACTTTAGACAAACCAGATTCTCTCTGTGCTATAACAAAATTCTAATTCTAAAATGAAACTTGAAAACAATGACCTTTGTGGGCCTTCCTCCATTAGGATCTGTGTGATAGATGATAGTGGTATCAAGAAGCCTTCGACCTGCATCAGCACTATACAGGTTGATGCTACATGCCTTGACAAATACAAAAACACAGTATTACAATCGACGTGGGTAGTTAATGAGAAATCAGGAAAGAAAACTACAACCCAAAGTAGGCAGTTTCAGGGTTTACACTCACTGTATCATTTTTTGGGGACATAACAGCAGCTACAGTCTTCTCTCCAGTTGTTGCAAAAGCAACCAGAAGAGACTAAAGAGGGAGGAAAAGCATCAGTTACCTAATTACCCGAGAGTGGCTACACGGTATTACATAACACTCGGCCTCCAAGCCTATAAATAAGATGGTGTACATCATACTGGGTTAAACTCTCTGAGAGGGGAAATGAGTCCATCACTGAGCTGCAGCAGGATGTGATGATCTGGGCCAAGCTGCAGGAAGAACTCAGACAGAGGAGGACGAGCAGGATGAGGCTGAGTGGAGATCAGGATAGGTTGAAATCCTGAGGCAACCTCCACATCCAGAGTCTGGAAGAAGAAAGGTCAGAGCTGAATCTACACACAGGACATGCAAGATCACCATGGACTGAACACTGCATCTACGGTAAACAAAGAGAGATGGACACCTGGAGTAAGATCTGGTTCATCTTTGTCTGTTCCTCAGACTGCAGCGGTAAGGTGTATATGGACTGTGTCGTTGGGTCCACACATAAAAGGACTCCAGAGCCAACTACCACACACCTGGACTGCAAGCTAGTGATCCATGGAGCTGCAACTGATTTCTGAAGACAACACCACCACAGAAGATTACACACCTAGATATGGATAACTGCATTGCACATTGTTAACGATCATTTGACCCTTTTATCAATCATACCTGTTTCATGATTTCTCCATCTTCAATGTTGTACTCAACTATGACAATATGGGAGTTAGGGACTACACCCAGAAGCAAGACCTGTCCACTGCCTCCAGAGTAGACAATCTGATACTGAAGAGTGTCACTGTAGGATGTAAGGTAATAAAAAATTCTTATATTCTCGTATCAAGTGAGCTAAGATTACATGTTCATAAAAGCTGTAAAATACATCAAAACAACAAATCAAAGCGATTATATATCTGTAATGATTAACAAACATTCTTTCTACCTTTCTGGGAGGTTCTCCACCCACTTCTGATGACCATTGGAGAGGTAATGAAGAGAAAGAGCAGATTTCTTAAGTATTGCAACATATTTGACAAGATCCTGAACTCCAATGAAAGCAGCTGACTGAAAACTAAAGGAAAAAGAAAAAAAAATACTGTCAGACACCAGACATTACTTATTTTGCAACAATAGTACTACAATCAGAACTGGCATAAAGACCACAACCTTCCAGTATCAAGCACCGTCTCCCAGTTCAAGGCACCAATAGTGGTCTCCCAGGAACGAAGAATACGTCCATTACCAACAACAACAATAGCATCTAAGAAACAGCAAAATCAGTTCCACAATACATTCTCCACAGCTCCAATGCTAACAAAATAGCACAAATCAAACATCATGATTACCTTGGCCATGCAAAAGAAGCGTATCGATATGCCCCTCCAGTCCCATCTTGTCCACATGTCGCCAGACTATGAGAAACATCAATAACATTTAAGTAGCATAATTGATTATGAATGGAAAAACTATAGATGTACTAATGTTGCAAAAGCCTTGATATACATTTTATTCAAATATTTTATATGTAGTGCTAAATAACGTAGAAGCATTGCTCAAATAGATAATTTATGGTATAGTTTGACATGCTTAATGAAAAATAATACTTACAAAGATCTCCAGTTCTGGAATTGAGGGAGGCAAAAATGTTCTTTTCTGTTGCTACCAATAGCTTTTTAGATGCTTGAGAGTTAGTATCAAACAGAGCAAATCGCACTTCGCCAACAAACTGCTGTCTCCTGCAATGAACGCGCAAAGAGTATTTAGACAATGAATATTGAAACATTGTGATGTTAGTACATTACCAGACAGACTCATCTTCCCAAACACTATACTAAACATATCTTAATAACAAGCAATTATCAAAAGGATTCCACGACGGAATCATTACATGAGAGAATAACCTAGTTAACCCCAGCCAGGACAGCTAGCGAACATTTTGCAGGTGGAGCGTTCATACTCATCAACTAGCAAGCATGCTAAGTATTAGCTTGCACTAGCGCTGGCAGCTTGAACGCTTTCCAGTAAAACATCTAGGGCAAGTGGAAAGGTGACAGTAAACAATGTATTACCATCATGTACGTACCAATCAAATTTTCCTACTTGGTCTTCGAATACTCCCACAACAGAACATATTAAATATAAAGAAACACTTAACCTAGCTAAAAACCAACCCATTGCTGCAGATGAACGACTCCCACAATTCTTAATGATTTAGGACCCAGCAATCGTGTGCCATGCCGGAGAGATCTATGACAGTTTTGTTACCAACGTATTTACACACAAAATAATGTCGACGTCAGTTCAAGCTGTACTTTCTAAAATATACCCAAATTAATAAACAACATATAACATATACTTTTCCAATTATAAAGACCCTTTGAATAATTGTGATCAGGCATTCATTCTGACTACCTTCATAAGTTTATTCCACCTGTTTCACGAACAAATCTAATGATTTTTTAACAGATCCAGATTTTTTTTGTTGTTGCTGGTGTCGTTGTTGTTTTTACCATTTTTAGCCTGATTGACCTAACAAGAGATTAATACTTGCTCTGCCAATTTATCCCTAAACGTGTTACTCTACATAAATTGTGAATATAAAAACTCTTATCATATAAAAGAATTATATTTAATGAGTGAAGGTGATGGGTGTGAGTATGATATTTGTTTATATTTATAGACAATGGCATCACAAAATCAGTTCCTTTAGGAAAAATAAAATCAAGTTTTTAGGTCAATTAAACAATGCTGTAAAAGCAGGTAATGCATACATATAAATAAAAATACATTCATAGATTACAAACAGGATAATTTTACATATTACTAAACATAGATTTTCCACCTGTATAAACAAAATTTCTCTTTTATTGTATATATAT
Source organism: Sternarchorhynchus goeldii (assembly GCA_028565775.1). Lineage (NCBI taxonomy): Eukaryota > Metazoa > Chordata > Actinopteri > Gymnotiformes > Apteronotidae > Sternarchorhynchus > Sternarchorhynchus goeldii. The sequence continues at coordinate 4,373,913 of JAOXYF010000023.1, forward strand.
ATGTC
>JAOXYF010000023.1:4374792-4398940 GCA_028565775.1 Sternarchorhynchus goeldii
ATATGGCAGCAACACAAAGTTACAAGAAGTTTAAACATGTTAAAACAATTACACCACACGCACACACACACACACACACACACACACACACACACACACACACACAAACACAAACATTTACACAAAGTCGTATTGATCATAACCTAAATCTGCTCAACGGTGCAATATTCTGTATCTTAAGTTCGTTCTGTAGGTTGTTCCAGGCAGAAGGTGCTGAGTATCTAAAAGCTGTCTTTCCCAACCTTCTCAGTCCGAACCTTGGCAACAACAAACCGCAACACACTGAGAGAACGCAGATTGTGATTTCCACGCGTCACGATTAAAAGATTAAAATGTTAATTTCCTCAGACACATTTTGCACAGTTCTGAATTGTGTTTCAGGAAATAAAATATTAATATATTTAATATTTCAAACATCTAAAATATTTACATTAAAACGTTTAATTGATACAAATAATAAAGTTGATAAAAAATTAAATTGATAATGTGATACAAATTGAATATCGAATTCAGGAGCAGATTTGCTACTTGAGTGTACTCGTAACACACAAGCGGTATGAGTGGACGTACTGCCCACTCACCGGCTCTCGTGGTGTCTTGTGACGTTGACGTACACAAGGAAGGAAACGGATGAGGAGGGCAGCCAACTTATCCCGTCACCGACCAAGGGAAAGGCAAGAACGTCAAGTATTTCGTCTTGAAATCTTTCATCTTACCAGTTATTTAGTAGGTAGTGTATACAAATTATTAGAAGAACTGAAGTGGCGTACAATCTGTTGGTCATTGCACAAGGAGTAAATAATCGGAAAGGCCAATACCGGTAGGCATACCTGTCTAATTACTGCGGTGTTCACTACCTGCCTATCTTGCTTGTTAAGCCTTGTTAAGTGATTTCTATTATATATATCTAGTTATAGAATACTGTCTTCCACTGTCTTAATTTGCTAGCTAGCTAATTTGCTAGTTACTTCTCTAATGACATGCCTGGCGATTTTAAGATAAAGGAGTAGCTTATCTGATATTTTGTTAATAATTGAGTTACGAACCTAGTTACATAGTTACTTAACTTAGCTGTGGTTATTTCTGAGTAATGCAGCCCTTATGCAGCTCCTGTAATTTATTAGCTGAATTAGTAAAGATTAACAAATATTTCCTCCAAATTATTTCAAGCGAGTAATCTGTGCTCTCCGTCAGTTTTGCGTCAATTTACATCTCTGACCCCCCCCCCCCCCTCCCGTTACCTGAAACATTTGTGCAAGAACTGTGTACGAAGGAGGGAAAGGAAAAGGCAGTCCACCCTAGATAAGGCCTGCATAGGATCCAGATTATAGTTTTGTATAATTGTAAGGGAAGAAATAGAAATGTCAAACCAAATTATCCCCCAGTCGACTTACATCTGTGTGCATTATATCTGGAAATATACATTGGATAATTATATGAGATTTGTTAATAACAGATTGCCTCGTGTCTGTCCAGCTTTCATTAAAAATGGGAATCTAAGTTTAGTGTTTAGTGATTAAAAACCACATACTCTGTATAGAAACTTCTATTGCTTCAAAGATTGTTATTAACTGTTCCTAGAAATCCATATGAATATATAGTAGAACAGATTGATATGTTGTATTACTTAGATGCCCCTGAGATCTAAGCATTAGGTATATATTGCTGTATATATTTTTTTCTAATTTCTAATACATCAGCAACTACAACCATGCAGCTGTTTTTACTTGACTGAAGAATGTCAAGTAAAAATCACCTTATATTATTGCAACCAATTATTGCAATGAATTTGAATAAATAGTTATTATTCATTACAGTTGTGTTAAGAGCTCATGTTTAGTATTAGAAAAATTAGTTTACACTGATTATCCAGTGTGTCAGAGTAAAAACATGGGAGTAATTAGTCCAGCTACACGCGTGTTACATCGTATGGCTACAAAGGCAGTGAACCTGTCTACCAGTTAAGAGGACATGCTAGATAACAGGTCTATATTAAAGCTTGTAATTTGTCATACACAGGCCTAAAAAATTGTATGTTCACCTTGTAGGTTTTTGTAAACATGCCGTCACCTGTTAAAGTTGTTGTGGTCGGGGCTGGGAGCCGAGGGCAGACGTACTCCAGCTTTGCTTCCATCCATCCTGATCGTATGCAGGTATGTCTGATGGCTGGTTTTTTCCTGCTTTGCATTTTTATATGAATCTTTGGTAATAAGCTTCTAATTGAAAACAAATGGTTATTTTTCAATAGCCCAGCGTAGATGTTTTTGAGTCACTATGCACTCACCATTATTGGTTCACCTTAGGTAGTAGGAGTTGCAGACCCAAGGCATTTTGCACGTAGGAAGTTACAGGAATGCTACAAAGTAGCCGATGAAAACACCTTTGATGGTATGAGCACCCTCTGTTGTATCTCTCTCAGAGTTACATTAGTCATTCAATTCTCATTCCAAAACATCTTTTTTTCTTTGTTTGTACAGATTGGCACTGTGTGGCAGAGAGGGAGAAGTTTGCAGATGCAGTATTTATTTGTACTCCCGATCGTCTCCATAAGGTTTGTTAACTCATTGACTTGCAAGAATTCACATTAATTATAGAAGAATATATTTTGATTTCCATTGTAGGTTATAATCTCATTGAACTGGAATCCATTCTCTTGAGTTAATATGTTCATTGACCCAGTATTGCAAGTCTAGTTAGTTGAGTTAATATAACAAACTTGTGTTTATTTTAACAATTTGCTCTTCTAAGTAAAGTTTATTTTCACAAATTCTGAGACATATTAGTGGTGAGACAAATCTTTTGTTAATTTAAAACCAAAGCTTACTTTTTAGTTTGCCAGCATTTGTTTTGTTTTACAGGAACCAGCAGTAGCTTTGGCAAAAAAGGGCTATCACATTCTGCTGGAAAAACCAATGGCTGTAAGTGTCTGCTCCTGTAAAGCTCATTCTTATCACAGCTTGTCCTAAGATGTAAGCTTTCTCTGAGGATCTAGCAATCTTATTCCATGTTCATCGTTGAATAAATCTGAATTATACCTTGGTAAATGGGAATGTCACTCAAATACTAATATTCTCTGAGAACCTTTAATGTTACCAGTTTGGAATGACATCATTTTTATGTTTTGGCTCACATGCAAAGTGCTCATCAATGTTGTTATATCAATATGGGAGGAACAGGGAAGAGTTTTGTGATGTAAAGCAGTTGATATGATGTCATTTATATAGCCTACTTCACAGTATGAAGCAGTAACATTGTTATTATAAAAGTTTTAATTAATTAATGTCTGTATTTGGACTATTGAGGTCTTGTGAATATTAGTTTGTGTGCTCTGGTTCTTATGTTTCTGTCTGAAGGTGTCGGAAGCAGACTGCACAGAAATTACAGAGGCCTGCGTTCAAAGTGGTGTGATGCTGACAGTGTGTCATGTTCTCCGTTATGATCCCACCATCAGAAAAATAAAGGTAAATATATTATGTAAATACATTTCTTTACCATGTGATTTTAAATAGTGAAAGTGAAATTACTTCTGGCATAATGAAATTAGGTAAATGAAGAAATATTTAATATTATTTTATTTAGGTGCTTATTGACAGTGGTGCCATTGGGGATGTAATTCACATTCAACATCTTGAACCAGTAAGGCAAAGTATGACTGATTGGAGTAATGTTTAAAAATAATCTTAATGTTTGCACTAATGAGCTCTGGTTTCTGGTCAGGTGGGATTCTATCACTTTGCTCACTCATTTGTGAGAGGAAACTGGAGAAATGAGGCAGAAAGTTCTTTTGCTCTTTTAGCCAAATCCTGCCATGACTTGGACCTGATTCATCACTGGGCTGGAGGACGCAGGTATGGAACATATATGCATTTGTTTCCTATTTACCAAAGACTGTTTGCAAAACTGACAATTTTTATAATGGATATTTTTCTTCATTAATCATACTATCAGAACATTTTGTGATTTACAGGTGCATAAAAATTTCATCTTTTGGATCTCTCAGTCATTTCCGAAGAGAAAACAAGGTTCATTTTAAAATATGATTAAAAATATGAAATATTACATAAACATTGCAATGTTTGGAAATGTATGGAAAACACTTTATTTAAGCCACCAGGAGCAGCAAATCGGTGCTTAGACTGTTCTGTGGAAAGCGACTGCCCATATTCTGCAAAGAAAATCTACCTGGACAGAGTGAACATGGTAATTTATTATTATAAGATTATTGTAACTCTTTCTACTGCACAAGCCCTGAATTCAGTTACATACAGGACAAAGTAGCTAATCAGCATACATTGGTTCTCTCCAGGGAGAAAATGGATACATATATACACAAAGAGTTTTTGAAATAATGTGTTTCAGGGTTGGACCAGATGGCCAGTGTCAGTAGTGTGTCCCACTTCCCTTCCTGATATTGAGTCAGTAACTGAGGCCTTAAAAACAGGTCCATATGGTCGCTGTGTCTATGAATGTGACAACGATGTGTGTTCAAATCAGGTCAGACATACTGACTCCATTACATTTACATATTTAATATATCCGAAAATATACAGTATGTTTTATATTGTTAAAAAATAAGATAAAGACTTGCTATTTGTCCTTGTTCAGATCGTTTTTGTCTTTTATGTCAATTCAGGTTGTAAACATGGAATTTGAAGGAGGTCTCACTGCTTCTTTTACCATGGTTGCATTTACAGAAGAGATGTGTCGACGTCAAACAAGCATATATGGCAGCAGGGTAAGGCGTTTGATCAGTGCGATGTGTGCATGTGTCTATCTGATTGTCTAACTTATATCTGTTTGTTGTATGTTTTCTTTTCATAGGGGGAGTTGTCCTACAAAGATAATGAGATCAAAGTATTTGACTTCCTTACTCAGACGTCCACAAAGTATGAAGTGGATATTAATGTACCTGGTAGTTTCAGCAAGGGGGGTCATGGAGTTGCAGATTATCACCTTGTTGACGCCTTCATTTCAGCTGTTGCGGTTAGTTAAATACAATTGAATAAAATCATGCATTGGCTACATTTTATGTAAAAAACTACATTTAGTTTTCTACATAATTTTAAGTAAGATAATAGGAATATAATCTTAGTGTAACAGAATAAAGTCTAACACCATCTCCTGATGTTCAGTGCTTACTGCATTAAGGCAGGGTATTAGCTTAGCATGGCAGGCTAAGTTACTCATATCTATGTACCATTAGCTCTTTAACATGTAGCATTTTTTATTCTAAAATGCATCACTTTTGAGAAACCAGGAGCTTGAATTAACCCATTTTAGCAGTGACCAACGTATTACCATGCTACTATGTCACCACTGTGTTGAGAATGGTCTACCACCCAAATAATGCTAAGTCAGCAGTGGTCCCACAGTGGGAAAAACTGATTAGCGCTAAACATGGTAGAGAGTGGGTGATATTGTCCATGTCAATGAATTAGCTGCAACTGATGGACCTAATAAAATGGCATTTTAATGTACATACAAGGTTGGTGTTTTGACTGAAGTGGTTGCTCAGTATGTATCTTTAAAGCGATGTATTATTTCAGTGATTTATTCAAAGCCTTTTTTTATTTATCTAGAGTGGAGATCCACTGCTGATTCAATCGGGAGCAAAGGAGACGTTGGCCAGTCACAAGCTGGTGTTTGAGGCTGAACGTGCTCGTCTAGAGAACAGGATTGTGCTCTGTGGAAATGACCATGTTTAGTAGGAGAAGCAAAAAATCACCAAGGAGCTATGCCATTCTTAGCTTTTTTAAATAATTTTTTTATACACGTATAAATGAACAATATGCACAAATCCTGCAATTGCACATTTTATTGTATTTTTTTTTACATACAAGTAATTTATTTGTCATTTATAAATAATTATTCCCTTAGGGGAAATAAAAATTAATATTTTAATAGGTATTAGCAGTATAAAAGTCATTCATGTTAAATTAAAAATCAATCATTTAGGAATGTTAAACATTTACAGAATTGCCAATTCACACTTAAGAGAACATCTTATGTGTCTCATGGCATTTGCTTATGTATCTTTTCAAGATCCTACATGTGAAAATATGTACTTGTCTCCAATATCTGACTTTTCAAATAAATATTGTTATGGTGTGAATAAATGTGAACAAACTGTTTAAACTGTTTATCACCCATTCTCATGTATTCAGTGCAACCAGGTCCCTTTTCTGATGACTTGGGTATGAATGTGGACTATACAGGACATTTCAAAACACTGACATTTTGAGCAATTTTGACTATACTGGTGTCCTTTGTTTTATGAAGGGGAAAAAGATTGAAGGACCTCCAGTATAAAACTTTGCAGGACATTCAAAGTTAGACAAAGTCATTGAACAACCACTGATTTCATAAAGCCATTGAACAGTACTTATTTTGGGTCAGCAGGTTTCTAGTCAAGCATTAGACTTACAATGTTTTCTGTGCTTTGTGTTGCATGCTGGTTTTAGAGACTTTCACCTTTGGATAATCAGCCTTCTTCTGCAGTAACTGTGTCAAAGGTAAGCCACTGTGGTTAACAATGCTTGTTTAACACTGAATCAGTCAAAACCAAAGAGCACCACTGAATACACACAAAACACTTTAATGTGTGCGGTGACAGTAGGTCTACTTGGCAACATTAAATCCACATGCTTTCTTGATTAGACCTGTTTAGCAATATTAGGACTACATGCTTTCATTACCTTATTCATGACTTGCTGGTGAAGTTCCTCTTTAGAGAGAGGGTTAACCTTTTCACTGGATATAAATTCTTCTTCCCTAACATGACAGTAGATCCTGTTATTGTGCACTAGCATTACAGTACAAGGGGTCATTTATAATAAAGGAAAAACAGCTAAGCCAAAGTCAGATAAATATATCTAAAATACAAACATATCTTACACACACAAACCACTACACCCTGTCATTGGTGGAAGCATTGTTGCATTATGCAAGGGTGGTGGACTCTCACCCAGTAGGTGTTGAACAGTTTGTCTAAGACTGTAGTCATAGTCAAAATCCTACAGGTGGCAGAATTAACACAGAACTAAAGTAATGCCTGTTCTATTACCATCTATTACCATTCTTAAAAAGACTTTTAATTTCAATAACATAAGTAAAAGCAGCAAACTGATGGCAAACACAATTTACCATGGAGTTAAGAAAGGACTGTGCAGTGAGCAGATCACTGGTTTTCTGTTCTACCAGGCCCAGGTAGATCATCATTGTGTCATTTCGGATCCCTGTAGAGGACCCTAGTTTATCTTCAATCACTGCCTGATCACAACCAATTTTGTGGAATACATTCTCTATAGCTGTTAATCAGTTATAATATGACATTAGTGTTTATACCTTATAAAACAAAAAACTGTTTTATTCAAGATTTCCTTGTGACTTGCAAACTTTTCAGTGTATGTACTAATCTTAAGTTGGTCCAGGATTTTGTTAAGAGAGGTGATACATTGCTCATAGCCTTGGGTCTTCAACTGTTCATTCTGCTGCTGGGCACTGATGTTCTGCACCAAAGCCCAGTGCTCAATCTGTAGCCTTGGCCACTCCACTGTGTACTTATTCATCTCCTGATGAATCTGGTTTAGTACAGGTTTTGCAATGAATGAGTCAAATTGTTTGTAAACTGACACCCTGTGTAAAATGGTCACACCGGTACTAACTAAACTAGATTGAACTAGTCTTATTGTGGGTGCTTGGAACTTACCTGACTTATTTGACCTTTCAGTGTCTCTATTTCATTGTTCTGTTCATTTACATAATTTAATAGAGCAAAATTGTTTGCTTCAGCTGAAAGAGTAAAGATGTTTTTTTATTTACATTTACAGCATTTGGCTGACGCTTTTATCCAAAGCGACTTACAATTGTGACGAAATACATCTTGAGCAGTTGAGGGTTAAGGGCTTTGCTCAAGGGCCCAAAAGTAGCAACTTGACAGAGATGGGGTTTGAACCAGCAACCTGCTGGTTACTAGTCAAGTGCCTTAACCAGTGAGCTACCACCACAAAAAAGATGCTTTTTATATTCATTTAATTATGGTCTCACATATAGTCTGTTGTACACAACACCAGAGCCATTTGCTATTTAATAAATGTCATACAATGAGATATTATCCAAAGAATGCAGGTCATAAGTTGAATGCCTTGGGTAAACTAATGCTTAGTTTTGTGGAATGTGAGGAAACGCACATTCATCTGCTTACTTTCCATAAAGAGGCCAAGCAGCTTGTCAAGATCACCTTCACCTGTCACATGCTGGATTTTATGAAAAGCCTCCTCAATAAAATCAATTTGGTGCTCAAGCTTGTCCTCCACAACTAAAGATAAAAAGTTACTATGAGAAATTACAGTAGTTGTGCTCACAAATCAAAAGTTCTTTTCTATGTGTTCCTACAGTTCTGGTGAGTAGGAATAGCTCTGTGTGGACTGATGGCACTTTGTTTATGGCTCTGGCCCTCCTCATTGTCTTCTCAGTGCTTTTAGTACTCATAAAATGTCTCAGGTGATGATTGTGAGCAAGGACTCTCTTCAGTTCTGCCATTTCTGCATTATATTGGGTAAGGTCCTTCCCATTTTTCTCTTTAATCAATCACAATCTTGCACTGTGCCTCAACCCTGAAAGGTAAATGTCTTCACATGAAAATCTGCTCCCTTCCAAACTCACATTTGAGTACAGCAGCTTGTGTACCTGCTCTCAAATGGCCAAAACACTTAGGAGCTACAGTCCTCACGTGATCAGAAAGCTTCCTCTCCATTCTCAAAATCTGTTTAAGCAGATAAAATAACAGAACTCAGGACTGTCAATTTTAATTATTACTCATAGTTTATCATAATTAACCAATTATAAGCTCATGTCTTATTTAATATTTCATCATTCATCACTATTTGCTCTTCTGCTTAAGCAACATATTAAAAGCAACAAGATGTATATATTAAACCAGCATTATCGTTCTTGGGTAGCCTTTGTAAATATAGAACCTCTCTCCTCTTCCCTCTGTGTGTGTGTGTGTGTATCTGTATTCAAACCTAAATGTTTGCATATATTGTATGTCGATCTCTGCTCTGCTTTTAACATTTATTAAAAGCTATTTAAAAAAAAAACCTCTTTGTTTAAGTGTTTTAAAGTCTTCTGTTCTCTGTCCAGTTGCTCCTCTACTGAATCACGAAACACCAAAATGTTGCACAACTTTTCTGTTATCTCTGAATCGTGTTTTCTCTGCACGGGCCTCTCAGATACGTGCAGGCTGCTAACAAAATCAGAGCGCTCCTTCTGAAGCTTGTGGACCTCCAGCCTGCATTAGATCAAATAAGGGTAAAATGTCGGGGGGAAAACATGGACACAACATCTGTTTTTCCTGTCAACATGAACTGCAGCACAACGTGCAATAGAACAACCAGTTACTTTACAAATGTTTAAACTCTCAACTGTCTGCGAATCAAGTCCTGTGATTCAATACAGTAGGTGCTCCCTGTCTTCTTGCATAATACGAAATTGCCTCAGTAATTTTCCCAACTCTGCTTCAGTTTAAAGAGTACAGCATAGCACGCTTAGTGTTTGAAGGTACCTAGCGTGCTAGCCAGGTTAACTACATGTGCTGATGAATCCAGCTAGTTTAGATGACTAGTTACATGTACACGGATGTTAGACACCGACCTTCTTTAAAACGAACACCTCACTAGCTAACATAGTTTAAACCATCTCCCTGTATTCGTTTGAATAAGGTAAAACTTAACTTACCGATTTCATGAATATCAACGTCGCTGATGGTCGAGGAGATACTACAGGCTGATCTTCTACGGCGCATCTTTTTGAAAAGCTCGTTAGATATGATAGTATCACATATGAAGAAAGAAACATTTTTAGATAGCTAACAGCTAACTAGCTGGCTAATTAATAGATACAGCGATAAAGTCAGCTAGCTAGTTTGATATCTAGCCTGAGGCTTTTTAACTAAGTCTAAACATCCTATATTTAGGTGTAACGAACACTTCTTAATCTCCTTTAACTTATTTGTAACCCATTTTAACATAGATAGCTAGCCAGTTACGATTAGCTATATTTTGCTTGGAAACCATAAACTCGGCATTTACAGGGTTTTGCGTCGTTATAAAACTCTCTAGCACTCTAGCTAGCTTGCTAAGTTTACTAATTGGATAGATAGATTTCAATTTTATTCATTTGTATTACCTTTAGAAAGATAACTACAATATCCGAACACTGGCGTAAAACAGTATTCAAGCAACTAGTGAGATATGGAGAATAATAATTAACTTAGACAGCGATTAAAATATTTAACTGCCATTACGATTGGCTGCTAACTAATTAACTAATTAACTAATTAACGTCTGATTAGAGTGATGTGGCGCGCGACTGGGCTTAAATAAAACGGAAACAGTAAACTTAACGTTACTACATTATATATTTTTTCTGTGTTAGCAATAAATAAGATTCCCCAAAAGTAAGATGTTTATCTTAGCTTTAACTGGAATTTAATTGGAATAAGCTTACTATAGTGCCTATCAGTTGAGCATTCATGCCAAATAATTTACCTCATTCTGAAAGTACTGAAAGGAAATCTGGTGATTTAATAAATAAACAACTAACACCAGATTGCATTGGCCTCAGGGCCATTTCAATTATATACTAGGTTCATTGTTTATCCAGAATTTTTTTAAAAAATGTTTTATTGCTCTACAGACCATTTTTGTACCTTTGGTAACCCCAGCAAATACATGTTTGGAGACGATATGTGTAGGTTTACAGACTATATTACAGACTATATCAGACTATATTACAGACTATACCTGACTATATCAGACTATATTACAGACTATATCAGACTATATTACAGACTATATTACAGACTATACCTGACTATATCAGACTATATTATAGACTATATCAGACTATATTACAGACTATACCTGACTATAATTCTGGCTTATAAAAATTAATGAATAATGAATTAATGGGAAATTCATATATTTTTAATGTTGACATTAAATGTATAATTTCTCTAAACGAGGAGTGAAATTTGCCTTATAACCAAAGCTACTGTATCAGAACTACTTTCTGTTGTCTGGTGTCCACTCCTTTTTTTACTGTCTTTCAGGTTAAACTATTTACAAGTTACACATTTCACCTCCCAGACTATGATTAATTATGGAGATTTATTTTGTTGTTGTTTGTTTTGTAATTAGGAAGCTTAAACTGAATGACATGGAGGAAATCATAGGCACTTTGTGTGTGTGTCATGATGATCACTACCTTTTGGGAGAATTATTAATTTACCTTATGAATCATTTACTACTGAAGTAAGAGCATCCTCGTATTTTCTTTAAAAGATCCTGTCTGTGTTCATTCATGACTGAAATCCATGCGTGTTTGCAACAATAAAAATACTTTGAATGAGTAACAAGGAAGAAGACAAACAGCTTAATTGAATCCTCATACCATATGATACATTGTCGTGTATCCTCATATAAAAATGACGATGGTTCTAAAAACATTTTTAAAGAACTTCCATATGTACAGGATGAAAACATTAAAAGTATTACAGTAAAGCATGCCCCTGTAAGTCACTATGAGTCACAGGATGTAGCCCATGAGGAGAGCATCATGTGGAAAAGAGGGGGCAGTAGCAGTTGCTCTGGATTCCAAAACAAACTCCTGGTAGTGATCTGGATAGGAAGGCGCACATCCACGATTCCCAGCCACTGCTTCTGCACTTACACCGGATGCTCCACACATGACTAAGCACTCCTTCACACACACTGGATAATCTGCCCCAGCCTTGAATAATGATGAAAACATTCAAATTCCTGATGAGCTACACTACAAACATGATATATAAAATATTCAAGCGCATTACTTTATGGGAATATGTAGACTATTTCTTTATATTTTTGCAAAGGCCAAGAAAGTTTTGGTTTAAATAATTGTTTTTTCCATTGAACTGTGTCTAGGAATGGGTTTGAAATGTTTGGACTAATTCAAAAATTTTGTAGGCACATATAACAGTGTAATAGTTCTCTGAAGTGAGAATATTTACTCTTGCATTTTTAAATATATATTCAAGAATTGATTTCAAGTAAAATGTATACTTATATCTTGTGTATTGTTATCTATAACACAAGATTTAAACATGATGATATGTCTCTTTTATAGTTTACTTTGTAAGATTAGTAATAGTGAAACTGTGTGCTTCCCAGACAAACTTGCATATGAAATTCAGAGTACAAACACATGGTATCCACTTAAAAAGAGACCCTATATGGTCAGTGTTTCCTGAGTGAGTAAATCATTTTGGGGAGGTTATTTCTTTGTTTACAGCTAATTAAATAATGAAAGTTGTTTGTAATTAAACTATTCAAAATAACATGTATAAACCATAACCATAGATGTTAAGCAGTAGTGAAACTGTTCTTGACATGTGCTTCCATGGTGAGTATTGACTCTGTATCTTGGTCTTTTGTATTCCATTGAGTGTCTCAGCTTCTCCTCTGTCCCCTTGTGAAAAAAAAGTCTTTGGGAGTAGATTAATGTGTTGGCCTTTTCCTCACAAAGCACTGCGGAAGGAACCCTGCTGGGTGCACAAACCACATGCCCTTTCTGATGCCTGGAACCATGGGTAATTGAGTTGTCCATCCTTCTATTGCTGTATCCCAGGCAAACTCCAGTAATTATCCCTTTCTTTTCAATACCCCTTCCTAACTGCCCTTTCATACTTGCTGCTTACCATGAAGTCATTTGTTTTTGTCCTGAAATCATATAAATCTCTCCTACTTCCGTGTGCATTTGTTTAGTTAAATGACTTTGTCAGTGTCCTGGGAAAGTGTATGGACCAACATTTTTGAAAGAATGTGTTTGTGTGTGTGTGTGTGTGTGTGTGTCTTTTTCTCTAACCGTCTGCTTACTCTGCTTGCTGTGTTTTAGTGTAAATTTTCCAGTTATTACAATGAATGAAATTAGAAATCTTTAATATTACAGTCAGTTTTAAGATTTCAGTGCTCTCCAGATCATAGAAATAGAAATCTTTATACCTTACTGATTTTCATCTCATTGAATGTCTCTGTATGCCACCCTCTTGAGTGTGTATATGTGTGTGTGTCTTTGTGGATGTCTGTGTGGGTCTGTTCATGTTTGAGGCTTACTAGTATAGTGGTGCCATGAAGTGACAGGGGCAACCAGTGTGTCTGTGTCACACCCCTCCCTTGACTCTTGATTGGCGCTTGCTCAATAGAACTTGCTCAGTGGAAAAATGCAGTGGGTGTCCTGAGCCACTGAGCCTATTAGAACAATGAAAGGAAAAGCTACTCAACAGCCTAATCAGGTTCCACCACTCTACACATACTCAGATCTATAATGCAATAAAAGTGTAGAATGGTTCTTACAAGTGCATACCTAAAAAATGTAGCATCTCATCATTCAACTATTATCAGTAGACATAAATACAATATAAGGATAATGGGAAACATGGTGTTTCAAGGTGGCTATTAGTAATGTTTTAGTGATTTGCTTGTTGGTACATGGACTGTATGAGAACATGAAAACAGTGATATTTTATTATATGGGTTATATAACCTTTACTACAGTGTGGAAAAAAGTCATTGCTTAAATGTCTTGATCTTCGAGGAAATAATTGGTGAGTAGGGCATTTATTACGTGAAAGCTTTTGATCTCCTATGAAGCTCTTTTGATAATATTTTCAGATTTACCTCAGGGAGAAAAGAGCTTCTCATTTGGAAGAAAACCATATGGTTTTGTTTGGTACTTGATCAAGTTTGTGTCATGAAATAACAATCAAACATAGCATTGCTGCTGAAGTCATTTGTGGTTTTCAGATATTGTTCTAACACTGCTGAGGATCACTCAATTCTGACCACACACTTGGTGTACATCCAGAAAAGGCATAATATTGCAGATTTGATGTGTCCCAAAACTGTATTTGTTTGATGTTTGATGTAGAATAGTATTTGCACAAAGCAGTCAAGATCCAAATGCTTGTTAAAAGTGCTAACAGTGTAATTGTTGTTGACATCACTAACTTTCTTTCATTGTGTAAGTCCATGCCAGTATGAACTATGATTCACAAATCACAACTCTTAGGTGAAACAGATTATACAGAAAGTAAAATAAAGGAAGTGACAAGCAAATGATTACAATAATGTGTCTTTGATGGCAGTTCAGTGAGGTTGCTGATATGTGAGCAATGGTAGTGGCAGCTGTGTGTGGGACTGAGGTTCAGGGACAGGAAGTGAGTTGACCCCCCTCGTGGGAGTTCAGCCAACCAGAGCGTAACCCCCACGGCTTCCAGCCCGGCTCTGCTATTGTCCCGGTCCTCTGGGAAAAGAAGCAACATATCATAGACCCTAAAAGGACATATTTACAAATGTTGACATAGGTCAGTCTGACTGATACTTAAATCTCTAATCCCTCAAATGCAGGATGTTCTTTTTTCATTTAGCATTGCCCCTATATCTTTAAAGAGCTCTAGAATATTGCCAACTAGTAATTCCTATTTATTTGTAAGATCAGGTCAAACTTAGATACAGTGATAGACACATTTAGAGGCAATACTTTTTTGGTAGATTATGTCGCAATAATTAATAATTTAATAAATTCGATAACGATTGATATGAAGTGGTAATGCCACCATTATTCCATATTTTAGTGTCAAGAAGCTCTGCTAGCGTTATCAAGTAGGCCAGACTCCAAAATAACGCCTACTTATAAACCGGCTGAAAAGTAAAACATCGTTCATCGGGTCAACGCCGCATGAATTGTAACTTCTGCGAAAACGCGTAACTTCCACGGAGCCACCTACATCACGCCCACTTTCCTACGCCCACACGTAATGACGTATTGCTCAGGTCCACGTGCTCCTGCTATACTCAGCTGCTGGAATGGAATGCATTAAAACCCTGTTAAGAATTACAGAAGAATGATAGTTTTCTACAGCAAGGAAATGCATATTATGTTTCACGGGGTGTATTTCTATTGCTGTTGTAGGCTACTAAAACTGGCTAAATATAATACAACGAGTTTTAGAATACTTCTGCACACGCTTCAGTAACTTTTCGGTAACGTAAAGACATGAGCAGTTATCTGTCAACATTTGTATATGAAAATAGGCAGGCTACAACTGTAGGAAATGTTTTAGAAAAGTTAATTGTTTTAGAATCTTCAGTCAGTTTATAAAAGTTATGAACTCCGGTTCTTCCATTTATAGTAGAATGTTATTGCATATAGTCCATTGCTCACACTCAATTAGGAAATATACATAAATCGTGATGCAATATTACCAAAGTATAACTGCGCCGAATTGTCGAATGACGTGTCTGTCGTAAATTATTCTGGCCCTTTAAGAGTCAAGGGTGGAGCTAAGTTTCAGGCGTCAGCAATCTGTATGAACTGTTTCCATTGTTCAGTTGATTTGTAGCGAATTCAGACTTGGTTACACGTGTGTATTTTCGTAAATTTGTTCAATACCTACACGGTATTACAGGATTCTTCAGTGCGGTCATCTGGGGAAAACGGAGAGAAACAGACTAGAAGAACAGAAGAAATAACTTGTGAGTAGTACTTATTGAAATGTTTATATACCTGGGGTATAAGATATCAGAATGTCGATAAGTCATTTGAAAGCAGTATGTAGGTTTTATTATATCTTATTAGGCGTGTATAGCTTATCGAATCATGGCTGCGAATGACATGCGTAACTTACAACTGGGATGAGTCTCACCTGAGTCACAACCGGGTTTGGGACCTGTCATCTGTGGGTGTGAGCACGCAACGTGACTACAGATTCGGAGCTGACAAAACTTGTTTAAATAATTTGTAACTTGTGTAGTATATCGTGGTTTCGTGCATAAGTTTATGCTTATTTGTACTTGTATTCAGCTACGTGGTTGGTAGGCTCGTAAAACTGAATGTTTTTAAATTCATTTTTTCGGGTAAATATTGATGCAAGCGTTGATACCATGAAAAACAATGTGTGACGCTTGTTGACAGACGTAGACACCGAGTTTATCATTTACTTCACTGAGAGGGCGATTCTCAGCACGTCCCTTAGGTGAAAAAAACACCAACGTGCGCTGAAGGGGCATGACGGAAAGACTAATATCCAGGTAAATTGGGATAGTTGATGCCTATCACTTGTTGTTCTGTTCATTTTTTCATTAATTACAAGAGTTTAAATGTAAATCGACTAATGGAAGCGTCCAAATGGAAGCCGTCCTATATCTTTGTCTATGTTTGGTGTGTTGTGGGATTAACAATTTTTAGAACTACATCTTGTAAAGAACCATGATGATTTTAAATAGGTTTTTATACTAGGCATTATAGATCCGTTTTTTATGAATCTGCAGTGTAATTGTTGTAGGATGTAAGAAGACTCTTCCAGATGGATTTGGTGGTGTTGCATTGACTGGCTTGTAGTCTGTTTTATAGCATTTTAAAACTTGAGTTGAGATTTGGTAGTACCTTTTTATGAAACAGCTGCTCTCTGTGCCTTTAATTCTTTGTGTGGTAACTTATTCAACAGTTATGAAAGGTTATAAAGCTAGCCTGCTTTTTGCTGTAGTTTGTCATGTACTAACTAACATTTGCATATGGCTCTATGCCATAAACACTGAATGTATGTGTATTTTACTAATTTAAAGAAGAATGTCTCAATTTGTATGAATTAATCAAGAAATGAACTGATGGTGCCCGTGCTGAGTCAAGCTGACTTAAGCCAGCAGTATTTGTTTTAGTGTGGGATGGTCATGATACTGGCCCTCACAGTTCTCGGGACTATATAACTGCTGCCCCACTCATTCATACCTCTCTCCTGTCTGTCTTGACCTCATACATAACTCCTTCCTGTTGAAAAATACACAGCCATTCTTCTCATCACAAAGGCACAAAGAGCTGTTCATGCTGTAAAGTAGCTCCATTCATGTGCATAGGGTTGTTTAGTGGGAGAATTAATGATTGTAAGCTTCAGCCTTTCCCAGTTCTGACTGAAGCAAAGCAGAGGCTGAGCATGTGGTATGTTGCATAATGTCTTCTACCTTGCTATTCCATTGATTGCATTTTGGATTTTATTCAAATTCCAGAAGTGCTTCTCCTGAATGGCTCTGCTTATATCCACAGGTCCTTTATTGGTTTTGTTTGTAATGTTTTAAAGTGCTTATGTAATGGATGCCTTGCGGCTGAGGTGTTTGGTATTTTTGTACCCAAATAAAACTGTATAAATGTGTGTTTGCTTGTAACAAAATATGACATTTTGTTGTATTGTTTGCCTCTTTAAATACCATTAAGTTTTTTTTTTGTTTTGTTTTGTTTTTATTAAATAGTTTTAAAAAGATACAAATGGAATAATTATATTTAGTGTTAATCGTTATTTCAAGTTAAACTAACTGATAAAGACCAAAAAATCCTTCCAACATCATCTTCTAGTTTCACTGCAGATCACACAGAAGGCTTGCCACTATGTTTCTGGGATCAGAGTATACCTTTTCCATGTTAGGCAATCTGCTATAGTAAAAGGTATCTCAGTAAGACCAACCTGGTTTAAAGTTTGTGTTGGGTGTGAGCCTGTGTGTCGTCACCATGAATGAGCTCATCTTTGTTCATTCTGAGGCTTGTGTCTGTAAGACAGGCTAAGACTGGTCAGTTCTGACCAGTAAATCTCATTAAGGCCTCTCCCCGTGGGCCTGTTAAACAGAGTATTTGAAAGGGTGCTACTCTGTAATTTTCTGAAAGATCTGGCTGGTGGGGCTCTAAGGGGTTTAGAGGTTGGGAAGGGGTTAGGAGTCCAGCCCAACGACAATCTTAGTAGCATTGTTAAAGGCTAATAATAATAATATAAACATCACGTTTCTGAGCTATAGGTTATGTGGTCTAAAACAGGAAAATAAAGCTTTAAATTCTTTTTTCATGCTTTTAGAGTGGAGAGTCAAGAGGTCTGAATGGAGCATGGAGACTGCAGTGTTATGAGTGGTAGTGTACAGGTCTGAGGGCCTGAAGCTTCTCTGGAAAGCATGACTTCCTCCAGACCGTGCTGGGACCAACATCATGATATGAACAGGTGAGCGTAAACACAGCCACTCAAATGAACGTCAGCTAATGTTTTGTGTTTCTTTTTTTCCCCCAACACTGTTAGCCAAATCGAATGGGTTGAAAACTGCATTGGAAAAAAGATATTTAAACCAAATTGTCACTACAGGCATTATCAGCCTTTGTGGTGTTTAAAAATTATGCTACAAAGTAACTCTTAAAAAATATGAACACTGAACAAAAAAGAAAGTTCTTTGTCACAATTTTATCCAAATTTTGTGTATGATGACTGTTTCTTAAGTAATAATTTTGACCGTTTGAAAATGAAAATTTGCTTTGCTCATTTTCATTTTCTTTGAGAGGCTCAGTGGTCAATATTTCCCAGTTTTTGTGTTGGCTGGAAAATGTACTGTTTTGGCCATCCTGTGGAATAAGGCTCAAATCATCCATTTGTGCTTTGCAGAATGTACTTCTGTTTTGATGCTGACTTCACGGCTCACAACCTTAAAAAAACAAATCAACATGGCCCAGGCTCACTGGGCCTTGAAAGTAAGTGAATTTTACCAGCTCTGTTAACATACTCGTGGGAGGGATAAAGCCTATCACAATATGGTCACTGTCTGTTCTCTGCCTCCGAGGCAGATGGTTCTCAGGAAGTTCAGATGTTTATGGGAAGCTGCAGGCTTGTCACCTTCTTAACTGATAAGCATTTCCTGTACTAGGGGCTTTATTGTGGCTGAAGGTACTTTTGGGGGGGTTATTATTTCAACAGATTTTTTTTGTTTTGTTTTTTTGTATACATACAGAGGTTTTACATGGCGTGTTGGAGTTTGCACGTACATATAATAATCAAGGGCCATTTATGTTTTGCTTTCTCTCAGGTAGGATGTTTGGGTCTTGCTCCTCACACAGTCCCACCCTCCCGTGTCTGAAGAGTTCTGATCAGACGAAGCTCGACCTGGAAGGTGACCAGGTCGTGCCGTCCTTCCAGAAACTCTCTGTTTATGAACAAATGCCCTCGTGTTCTGCGCGGAGAAGCTCCAAGCCGCTGCCTCCTCTCCCGGACATGGAGGACCAGTCTTCAGATGAGGCAGCGGACAGCGAGGTGGAGTTCTTTTCCAGCACCAGCGAGAGCCAGCTGCTGGTGTGTGAGCGCGCCTCCAGACACCCGGCGCTGCGCTACGGCATGCCGGGTAGGCGCAGTTTCCGTGGCTGTGGCCAGATCAACTACGCCTACCGTGAGGGTCTGCGCGAGCAGAGTGACGCGAACGGACCGAAGGCCGAGAAGGAGCAGCTCCGAGACGGACCCAAACAGCAGGAAAGGCCCCAGCGCAAGCTCCGGCGCTCCCACTCGGGCCCCGCAGGGGCTTTTAAGCTTCCTAGCCTGCGAAAGGCAGGCCTCGAACTCCCAGCCAGTGGCCGCCGCCAGGAGAAGCCCGAGGTGCCCCCCCGCGTCCCCATGTGCTCTCGTCCCAAGAAGAGCACTGGCGAACAACACACAGACCAACCTCCTGAAATCCCACCAAGGCAGCCTATCTTTTACAGCCTCCAACGTGCTCCAAGTCCAAAGAGTCTCCCAATTTATGTCAATGGAGTGATGCCCCCTACACAGAGTTTTGCCCCCAATCCCAACTATGTAAGCAAAGCCCAGTACAAGCAGACTTGTGAGGGTGTGCCAGCATCCCGCAGCCCCTGTATTCTGCCCATCATGGAGGATGGGAAGAAGGCTAGCGCCACCCATTACTTCCTCCTTCCTCAGCGGCCCGGGTACTTGGACAAGTTTGAAAGGTTTTTCAAGGAGTCGGACTCGGAAGCAGTTCACAGTGGATGCTAAGTGTCTGCTGGTGTTGTATCGCTAAAAACCTTCCATTTACTTGTACGATTTACAAAAACTGACTGATGCTAACAGTATTTAGGTGTTTGTTTTATTAATCAGTACACAGTGCTTCCTCAACAGAAACTGCCAGGTCATAAATGCTGGATGTTGTTGAGCCATTTTGTTTTTTGTTTGACCAGTGTCATTATTTTAAATGTTAGTGTTACTCTGTTTGGAATGTTCCTTTTTGAAGGATTTAACATGTTGCTTTGTCTGTAATTTTAAATGTAACACTGATTGGTATAAGCTGGTCTTGTACTTCACTTAGTGTAATTATTCTTGATTTTATTGTACTGTGCTACATGTACTGTGCTATGTGCTATGTGTACTGTGCTATGTGCTACGTGTACTGTGCTACGTGGGCTGTGCTATGTGCTCCTCAGAGTTCATCCTATTTACAACTGTTGATTGTACTATGATCTAATTTAGCATTTGCACTCACCATCATAGATGCATAAAATATAAACAAGTACGAATTATTTAGATTCACAAAAACCGTGTGAATACCTGTGTGGTTATTATTCAAATACTTATGGCCTGTTCAGCTGTAAGTGGGTTTTGTTTTGGTTTCCGCCTGACTTCCAGTTATATAAAAATGTTCTAGGAAAAGTGACAAGCATGAGGTTTTCTAATTAAATGATGCAAATTATTACTAAGAGTGTCTTTTAAAATAGTGACTAGAACTGCTATTCGTATTTATGTCTAATGCATTTTGGCAACATAATACAAACAAGAACACATGCGTATTACAACTGGAGGAAGTTCTAGCCATATTTGTTATGAAGGACAGTTAGAATACACCATAACCAGCATCTTTTCCTTCGTGGAGCTCGAGCCATGACGTTTGAAGTGTTTGGCTACAGCCTGTCTGTTTGATCTGAACGAGTGGTTTACAGCAGCGTTCTTTATTACTGTGTCCAAGCCTGTACTTTAACACGTACGTGTTGTACATTAACCCACCCTTTTACTCACTCTTGGTATTTGCTTTGTGTAGTTTAGATCATTCTGAAATGATTAAACCAGCCATGTGACGCCACATTTGTTTACATGATTTATTGCTATCTTCATTGTAAATGAACCTGATATTGTATTTATCCCTAAGCTTATTTATTCATGTATGAAGACTTATGTTGTGTTTTTTTTTTCCCCTTTTTGCTGTGGATGCACTGCAATGCAACGTCTTTGGAAATGTACAGTATTTGAGTAGTTTCCACACATCTATGATCTATTTAAATAAAGTGACTTATTTATCAGGAAATTCGGTCATCAATAATGTCTAATCATTGTGTACCTTTTAATTGTTCTTTGCATCCTCTTTTTATATTATCTGAGCTCCAGATATATAGATTAATCAACATTTAATATAGGCTTATCAACAGTACAATTTTGAGGAAACTACCCTTAGAGCTGATAATGTTTATCTTTACACAAGTTATTGTGTTATTTCAGACTCAGTGTGATTGAGCATAGTGCTGTTGACAAATAGTTTACTGTCTGAATAGATTTGGCGATGCTTTACAAGCCCTTCTATCACTGATGCAGAGGTAGAAATTACGGGGGGTATTTTGTCCCTACAAGCTAAATTCACGAATTAGTTCTCACACTGTCTTATCAGTTTATAGGATGTGTTTAGAGGTCATGTCCGCTGTTATGCATGCTGCACCAGGGTTATCTCCGTTGTTTGCTCTGAGCAGTCATAATGAACAGATTGTTAAACTCTTGGCTCTCTTGCCTGAGTCACTTCCTCTGGCTGCCAGCACACCAATGTGACGAATGTCACAAAGATGTGGTGCCTTTCACACAAACTCTGCTCAGTGTACTTCCTGCTACCCAGAGCACTACAAAGCTGACATTTTTGGTGGTCAGTTTTTGTCCAGTTCACTGTGAATAAAGAATGTAGGCTGAAGGTACCGATCACTGTTCACACTCATTACCATATTTTGCAAATGTCTTGATTGAACTAGTTGTAAAATATTCCAAATGTAAGATAATATCTTGCTACATTTTATATAAAAAGTGGCTTTAATTGGATAAGCACTACATCTAAAGTTATGAGCAGCGGAACAACAACTGAGCTCTACTGACCACTACTTACAGGGATTTTTCTCCTTTTGAATAAGTAGAGAACAGCACCCCCTTGTGTCTCATCCCTTCTTGTGGTCAATGATAATTAGGCTGCATGTTTTGTTGCGATTTACTATTTGTTCTGGCTTAGTTCAGCTGCCTGGCAATTGCTCAGAAATTAATTAACACTTTAAAATCAAATGTATAAATCATAGAATCATTCAACTATAGCATGATTGTTTTTTAAATTATTATTATTAATGTTTTTTTAGGAGCACCGCCCAGCAGGTGGCAGCAGAGAATAAAATGTTGCATATGCAGTTCCAAACTTTATCAAATGCTAAATCTAGATGACTGGAGATCCTGTTGTAGATACAGTATATGTATATAATAATATATTACATTTTGTATATGATTTTTTAAATTTGCTTAACACATGGAGTCCATGTTTCAAGGCTTTTCTAGTATTTCATAGTTCCAATTATTCAGTAAATGTCATGACTGCATTGTTTATAGTACCAACTGTTCAAAGCTAAATTAGTTATGTTTACAATGTTTTTGCTAAGACAAGGCCATGTGCTCCACTCCGTTAACAAAGCAACATTGCAGAAAGCACTTAGAAATCTGTTACTTCATATGTAAAATACTGTGTTTGCTCAGAAGTGGCTGGAATAATAGCAATCGGAATAAATATTCGCAAAAAAAGTCTTTCCAAGAAAAATTATTACTTTCTAATACCTTTTTTAAAAGTAAATTTTATTATTTTATTCCTTAAAAGTACATTTTATAATTTTATAACTTAAAAATGATTCATTGGTACATTTTTTAAATCAAGCAGGTGGTTTTGTTTTCAATAAGTTTTTGTAGGAGGTCAAAGCCCACAAAGCAATCACAAAACAATCATCATATTTTCCTAGAATCCATGTCTGATATGAACTTTGAATGCTTGTGTCGGCATCTCTCTCAACTAGTCCAGTTTGATTATCACTGATCCTGAGTTTGCGTTTCAGCATTTTAACTAAACCTACAGTGCTGTCATGCACACAGCAACTAAATCGTGAATCATTGAATTTGACTCACTGTGGATATCATGTCTAAGGATCATGAATCATTGAATTTGACTCACTGTGGATATCATCTCTACAGATTGTGAATCATTGAATTTGACTCACTGTGGATATCATGTCTAAGGATTGACAAACCACTTGTAGTAATTAGTGTGAGGGATTTCATCCATTTTTAGGATCTTTAGATGCTCCCAAACAGCAGTGTTCTGTTTTTTCTTGTCCAACCACCTGCACTTTCACTGTCCAGGATGGGCCATATATGTTTATTTTATGAAATATAACAGACTCACCACTAACATGCATAAACGAACAAACAACAGCAGAAGGTCCCTACAAGCTTGGCCAAATTAGTGTACTCAGGATACAAATGTCGATATTTCTTCAACATTGTTTTCAAATAAAATGTCTTAACATGTTCCTGAGACTTGCATCTAACTTTCATATGTATCAGACCAAAAGAAATACACCTCGATTTAGTTTTTAGTGGTTTTAAGTCTAAAAAAGTGCAAGAACACAAGCAAGAGAGCCACAAATGTGCTAGTCTTTCAGATTGATTTGGTGAAACCAATTGGGGCAGCATGTAAAATTGGGTCTGCTACTTTCATCTACATTAAACAGGCCTTTCTTTTCTGACATTTTCAAAGAAAGCCTGCACTAACTGATTAAAGTAAAAACAACCAATCCATCACATGCTGATCAAGTCTGAGAAATGCCTGTTAAAAGGGGGTTTCACCCCAGCGCTGTCAGGACGCTTCTAACGTACCTATATTCAGCTGGTGGAGTATAGATGGAGATTAAATACACAGGCTTTTTTGAATAAATTGTGCTGTTACATTTATTGTGAATCTGTAAATAATTACATAAAGATCTCATTTAATTAGCTGAATCAGATGCAATGTTTGTTTTACAAATTTACAGATATTTAACTTGATATGGAAGCAAAATGGGAAAAAACACCTAGAGACATCAGATCAATGTTGCATTGTTTTGTTATGATGTTACATTAAAACTTGCTAAAATGTGTAGCATATTTGTTATGAAGGTAAGAATATTCCCTCACTGCCATTTGTCAAGTAGATTTTTTGTAGAAATATAT
>JAOXYF010000023.1:4434087-4459087 GCA_028565775.1 Sternarchorhynchus goeldii
GATACAGTAATCCTGGGAAGACGTATGGTCCCTGGCCAGCAGTCGCAGTGAGAGAGGGTAAGGGAGGAATTGATAGGAAGACCTGGCTGATTGACATGGGATGAGAGTGGAAGCCGCTGCTCATGGAGACGGTGCACCTCAGCTGGCACCGCACGCCGTCTCTCATTAGATTTGTCTTCCATTTGCCGTCCTTCTTTCTGTCTTTCCCCCTCTCTGCACGGTCTCTGTGATTGAGGGAATATTGAATTGTTCCACTTCCCCTCGTCAGTCGATGGGTCCCGCGGTCCCGCGGTCCCGCAGCCGTCTTCCTGGCGAAATGTCCCGCTCGGCTCCTGACGCTCACTCTTAGGGGGATGATTCAAACTCTTGGGAGAGATCTGAAATGACTCGCGGCTCAGCTGTGCTGAGTGCCACGTGTGTGTTTGCTCTGGCAGGCAAATGAGGAGGAAAGGAATTAGCAAGAGAAGAAGAGAGAAGAATCCCTCACTCAAGGTGCCTTTGTCACCAGGTTGCAGAATGAAGCCCTACTTCAACCAAGCTTCTCAGGAGGCCCATGAGTGCTGGAGCAGGTCGTTGTAGACTCTTACATTGCTGTCTGTGTGTCCTAATGCCCTGGGCTGCTTCCCTCTACACACTAATACCAAGACCCATCCGCACCTGGTACATGTAGAGTAAGAGGAACTCATGTAAAAGGGACTGGCAGCTTTATGTAAATGTGGCCCACAGTGGTATGTAGGAACTATACTGGTAAGGGATATATGTAAGTTAGCGGACAGTAACTAGTTATATATGTAAGTTAGCAAAGCAGATAATCACCAGCTTTTTGGTCTGATGTAACATAAAAAAAACAATATGTGAGAGGCAAAAATTCTTCTGATGGTGCCTAGAGTTTTGCTATTGATCATGACAGCATGATATTGATCACACTGCTGGGTGCTGCTGGGTGCTGTTGGGTGTTGCTGGGTGATGCTGGGTGTTGCTGGGTGCTGCTGGGTGTTGCTGGGTGATGCTGGGTGTTGCTGGGTGCTGTTGGGTGCCTTCAGGCTGATGCTCATCACAAGTCATGCTGCTCCTTTACCTACAGGTTCAGTTCAACCAACTGTGAACAACAGGGGAAGTTTGGTCTCGGCTGAATAAAGCTTATTTTGAGTTACTCACTCTGAGTGAAAATCAGGTTTTATGTTTTTTTTTGTCCCACAAATAATCTTCTCTCCAGATGATTAGCCTCGCCGCTAGTGCTGGTGCTGGAGCTGGAGCTGGTGCTGGTGCTGGTTCTGGCGCTGGTTCTGGTGCTGGTACTGGTGCATGTGTTTGCTGAGTGTTTCTTATCACCCAAAGACACAATCAAATGTACCTAGAATTCATTCCAAGAGAAAAGGCCTTCACTCAATTACGTGGCGTACAAAAGCCTCAAGGGGAGGCGAGGAGGCGGCGCGGGCTGAGAAAGAGGGGGCGCTCCTACAGTACGCCTCCTGCAGCCGCTTGATCTATGCTTCGGCTGAAAGCGTCGTTCGGGACGGGCTGTTTAAAAGGGACGCCCTCGCTTTGTGTCCTGATTCACCGAGGGGCCATTGTCCCCCTCTTTCACCGCCCTGCACAATGGCCGAGCCCATTTGAAAAACAACAGTAGATTAACTGCACTGCCAGTGTATTAAAGTCTGAAGAATGGCCCCTCAGAGGCAATGTCATCCACTGTTTTGCATACACGCAGGGGCAGGGCCGAGGCCCTCACCACATACAGCAGGTTCCTGGCTGCGCTCACATTACAACGACACTTTGAAACCGCGTTAATGTCGTGTCTTGGGTGTTTTCTTTCTTTTTTTTAATGCCAGTAATTGTGTTATCGAATCCACACATACTCTAGATACTCTGATAAATACTCTGCCCTTGTCAACCGGATGCTATTATAAAAATGAAATGAAATGAAATGTACAGCTAAACATGAAACGGGAGATTTCATCATTTCCTTTTGGTGTGTTTGAACACAGACACAAAACCCATAGAACACTATTCTTATTCTTCAAGTGTGTTTAAAAAAACAAACAAACAAACAAACAAACAAACAAATAAATAAAGAGAACCCATTAAGCTTCAACAAAATAACAATGTAATAATAATGTCATTTTCTCATTCCCTCAGGTGAACTTTACTTTTTGCTGTACGTTTGACCGTTTTGCTGAGTATGTACATTTTTTTTTTGCTTTGTGCAGGTGTGGTTTAGCAACCGACGAGCCAGATGGCGCAAGCAAGCTGGAGCCAATCAGCTGGCTGCGTTCAACCACCTGTTACCAGGAGGGTTCCCAGCAACGGGCATGCCCACTCTGCCCACCTACCAGCTCCCTGAGACCACATATCCCTCGACTGCACTTTCGCAGGGTACGTCCGTGCCTTTAGTCGCACGTCCACCCCTTGATGTGATGACCTAATTCTTCACACAACAAATTTATAGATTCTTTTAAAACTTTAAAAGTATGTTGCTGACAAGCTGTTCAGATGTTTATACGGCAGCATTTACTTCTGACCACACTGGTGACTGTAAGGGTTTGTTCTCTGCAGATGGCAGTAGCACAGTGCACAGACCGCAGCCACTGCCCCCCTCCACCATGCACCAGGGCGGCCTCTCTAGTGACAGTGGCTCCGCCTATGGCCTCTCCTCCAATCGGCACAGCTTTTCCAGCTACACTGACACCTTCATGAGCCAGTCAGCATCCAGCAACCCCATGAACCCCGTCAACAATGGACTCTCTCCACAGGTTAGTAAGGGTCATTGACCAAAGTGTGTAAATATTCCTGTCTATAGCTAGACGTCAAGGAGTCTCTCAAGTGGAATTACGAGACCTCTCTGAAGATAAAAGGACATGTGCTTTGTTTGCTACCATGTCTGCTCTGCGATTAAGTGCGTCTCTTGAGTGTGAAACAGACTTAGAACTTTTTAATGAATCCGTATTCAAACAGTGGCTATCCTCTTGTGCCAACAAAGTGTCTTGAAGATAACGTTTTGTAATTAATATTCCTCTGTTTTGCTCACGCTCCTAATTAAAAAAGTAATAATAGTTCAATTCAAAAGACATTAGAGCTTGGGTCTGAGACAATAACGGGTAACCCTGCAGAGAGCAAATCCTGGGCTCTGTAATGAATGCAGCAGTAGAGAGCAGTGCCACTGCGGCTCACAGAGAAAAGAAACAATCCAGCCCAGCTAATTAGCCCGTTCAGCTAATTGTCGGCAACTAATTTTCTCTGAGTTATTATGTGTTTAAGGAAGTCAGAATGCTATAATCAAGTGTAACAAACTAATCAGGATCTGCAAAGATTGTGGGTTGCATCTATTGGCAGCAGCGGGAGCAGGGAGGCTGTCTTAATGTGGCATCCTCATCCTTGCAGTGCTCTGCACGGGGACAGTGTTGTGAGGAGTGCTCTGCTCAGGGACAGTGTTGTGAGGAGTGCTCTGCTCAGGGACAGTGTTGTGAGCAGTGCTCTGCACGGGGGCAGTGTTGTGAGGAGTGCTCTGCACGGGGGCAGTGTTGTGAGGAGTGCTCTGCACGGGGGCAGTGTTGTGAGGAGTGCTCTGCACGGGGCAGTGTTGTGAGGAGTGCTCTGCTCGGGGACAGTGTTGTGAGCAGTGCTCTGCACAGGGGCAGTGCTGTGAGGAGTGCTCTGCACGGGGGCAGTGTTGTGAGGAGTGCTCTGCTCGGGGACAGTGTTGTGAGGAGTGCTCTGCACGGGGGCAGTGTTGTGAGGAGTGCTCTGCTCAGGGGCAGTGTTGTGAGGAGTGCTCTGCTCAGGGACAGTGTTGTGAGGAGTGCTCTGCTCAGGGACAGTGTTGTGAGGAGTGCTCTGCTTGGGGCAGCTTGGGGTTGGCTGAATCATCCTGTGGCCGTATTTGAGCACAATGCACATAGTCCGCCAATACTCAATTCTGTCTAAGTATTCTCTATCTGTAAGTAAAAGGATTGATATCTAAGATTAACGGTCGTTAATCAGCTCTGACATGTATTTACGGGTTTCCGCATGCTCTGTCGTCTTCCTTGCAAAGTGAGTGTTTTAAAACAAGACTGGTTGGGGTTGATTGCTGTGTGTTAAATAATTGAAAAATAACTGATATTAATGCCAATCACTGGTGAAAAGTAAATTATATGCAATTACACACCAACTCTGGGCAGTTCTGCCCACCCAAAGCAACAAGATCTAACTAACAAGCATAAAATAAGATTGAAATGGTGTATAAGGAGTTGAAAATGAAATTCAGTGTTGCATTTGTCTGCAATTACCCCTCATGCACAGACATTTTAGCCCCCCACCCGCCCTCTGATATCTTTCTTAATGCAGACTGGATACTGGTATTATTACTTTTTTTCTATAGAAAAGAAAAAAAATAGGGATTTGATGACAAAAAAGAGATTTTCTCTTGTGGTGAAGAGTTCAGGGATAACGCAGGCCTTCCTCAGCATGTGTGGGTGGTAATCGTGTAGTGGAAGAGCTTTGAGGCCTAATGGTGAAGACCTGTATCAATATCAGGAACATGACCGGGTCTTTTATTATTAATGTGTCTTTTCCCTGACATTCACTACAAGTAAGAGAAAAAAAATCTAAAATAAAAGTCCTCTGTTCCGTATCACAGATTGCCATTTTCCTATTCAAGTCACATTCATCATAGATGGCTGTTTTAAATGTTTTTTTTAATTTAAAGTTATTTTTTTTATGTTTGTGAATGGTTTCTTTCAAACAGAAAATAAAGTAATGATTATTATGTTACACAATATTTGGCAACTGAAAAATTCCATAAATAAGTTTTCAATACACTGAATATTACATATTGTATTTTATATATACAGTCTTATTTGTATGAAAATAACAATACCAGAGATAATGTGATGCCAGTCATACTTAGAGAATAAAATACTGTTCTGTAATGCACTGAACTATCCTGATAAGTGTTGTCCTTTTTATTTCTGAATTATGCTTGAGGTTTGTTTCCTTCTTTCTGTCTCCTCTCTTGTGTGCCCTCTCCCCTCTGTGGCCCCTCCCCCCTGTGGCCCCTCCCCCTTGGTGGCCCCTCCTTACCCTTTCACCCTCTTCCACATGCCACATGTGGCTAGTCCATCAGGCCCTTATTGTGGGAAAAATTAATGTTCTTTTTGACAGGAGTATCATAGTTCAGGCCCGTCCATCACACTGCGCTCCAGTGTCCATGAAAGACCAAAATGCTTCCGTTCTTCTGAGCTGTAGGGAAGTCCCATACAAGCTTGATTTTATATGTCCCATTTTCTCCATAATGTCTCTTCTGTTCTGTATAATTTACCTTCATTTACCTTTTTTATATATTGTAATATAAAAAAGGACTTTAAAGATTTTTTTAATAGTAGCCAGAATCAGTAAATACATAAATACAACATACAGGTCATGTTCAGAATCAGTAAATACATAAATACAACATACAGGTCATGTTCTTCCAGTGTTGTTAGCTGCTCATTCTCTTTGATGGACTCTTTGGTGCATCAGTTTGGGAGGAGTGTGTGCACAGAGAGCTGCTTCACTTTACCCTGTTTGTTTTTTGCTTTGTTAGCTTTGTATTCCTCAACAAACCACTTCTTTCATGACTCTACATCCTAAAGAAGATGCTTTTGGCAAGGCATCGTGGTAGTAGTCCCTGTGTAGTCCATGTACACAGCCTCCTCAGTGCGTGCCTCGCTGATTATATCATGTTTAACATTAAATTAGCGCTCACGCGGCCCCTGCGGTGAACTGCCTGCCAGGAAGTAACCACGGCCTATTGGGCTCGCCATGCCGACAGGTGCATTCTCTCCGTCACTTAGAGAGTGCCAAGCAGGCACTTTCTCACCACACCTCTGCAAAGCTGCTGCTGGGCTTGTTGTGCATAGTTTCCTCCTGATGGCCCACTGTTGTTGCAGAGCTAATCTCTGTTAAGCCTCACACTGGCCACAGTCTGAGCTATGGGGAAGACTGTTCTTCTCTTGAAGACTGTTCTTCTCTTGAAGACTGTTCTTCTCTTGTCTTTGGCTGCTACTTATTCTAGAAGATCTTGAAGCGTGCTGCCTGCACACCCTGAAGAGGAACAGATCTTTATTGCACATTTATTTATTTATCTCTTTTTAAATAGTACATGTGATTGTATGTGTTACAGGCTGCTATAGTAATCAAGGGCAGAACTGGTCTGAGCTGTAAAGTCTGTGATCTAATGTGAGTTTTTAAATATTTTAAAAGTAAAGCACTGATGATGGCCTGCTGGGTTTGTTGAGAGACGTGCAATTCTGAGTCATCTGAAGCAACTGAAGTGTATGTGACTGAAATACATTTTATAAAAAGGTCTGAGCATTGTTTATTTGTTTTTTACATTTTTCTGTTTAGTAAAATAATCTTCTTGGATTATCAGTGCTGTTGAGAGAGTATTTAAGGTGATTGTGGATTCAGATTGAAAGTAGGTCAGCTAATAAACACAGAGAAGGGAAAGTCAGTTTTCTAATCTCAAAGGTTGGAAGATTTGGCAATAATTTCTTGTAAGAAATATTGTATGTGTGGACATTGCCAGAATAAATGAACGAAATCATCCGTAGTATCGGGGGGAGGGAAGAAGGCCAATCTTTACAAGCACTGGGATTTATAAGACACAAAGAAACATTTTACTCCATACTGTGTGCACTGTATGAATTATCTTATATTGAATGAGTTGTTCATTTGAATGTGGTTTTGTTAATTTGGTTTCAAAAGTCCTTGTTAGTTACCATTCATACGGTACCATGCCATGTTTTTATTACATTTATAGCTGAATCTGAATGTTTAATTAATTAATCAACATTTTTGGTGTAATTTATTTTTAGAATTTCTTCCAAAAATGTTGAGCTTTGATGTTATCAGCTTAATATTTGAGTTTAAGACTCACTTAACTTGATGTTATCAGCTTAATATTTGAGTTAAAGACTCACTTAACTTGATGTTATCAGCTTAATATTTGAGTTAAAGACTCACTTAACTTGATGTTATCAGCTTAATATTTGAGTTATCTCACTTAACTGGAGATATTGAACAATGATTTGTATATATATTGCATAATTCTTTAAATGACAAATTCAGAATTTTGAGTGTTTTTTTATGGTATTTAAATGATAACTATGTAAATTGGTAATCTGGAGTACTTTCCAATCAGAGTGTTAGCAATAGTTGATCATTTGAAGCTATAGTTGTTCATTTTAAAGATTTGAAATCTTTATTTCTTTGCATTGCAGCAACTTTCACTGTGATTTTCTGTAGATGCTTGTTACAGTAGGTGGTCAGAAGGAGCAGTTTTCTGGAGCAAATGTCTTTAGTAGCAGGAAAATTTGGTTATTTTCTTCCGTTTCTTTGGTCGTATTGATATTTACCAGATAAGCAGTAAATTTTATTTGTGTTAGTTTGTTCATTCTGATAATATTGTAGTCTGGTAAAATGATCATTTACAGAGCTGCTGGTGTACACACAAATATTCTCAATGCTCTATCTGTAAGGCAGATGATTGCAAAAAAATAGTCTTCAAACCATTTTCAGCTGAAGACAATTAATTCTGCATTTCACAATAAAGTAACAGTAGGGATATCATGCAGGTATCTTGTGAAAGTCCCCCAATTCATCATATAGAGAACAACCTGTCACACACGCACACACACACACACACACACACACACACACACACACACACACACACACACACAAAACTAAAGTCAAAACCAAAAAAATAATAATCAATAAACATTTCCATGAACTCATAATAGAAGGGAAAAAGAAGCGTGTGTGTGTGTGTGAGTATGTGGCAGTAGAGGAGGTAGATGTTAGTGTTGGTGGAATAGAACATAATTTTGCTCCTCCACTGCGGTTGGAAGATTTGTGTTTCGGAATGAAGGAACTCTGGCTAGCATTTGATGTTGGGGAGGGAGAGCGAATAGGCTGGCTTTCAGCACGGGGGGATCAGAGGAAGAGCAGTGCTCACCCGCACCGCCTTTGATCCGTATCCCCAGGCTCGTGCGCCTGAGCCTCCGCATGCTCACCCAGCCCTCTCCAGCGATTCCTGACAACTGTCTGCTAGAGATAAGGGGCGGGGGTACTCCAACCTCGCACGGCTCTCCCATTAGCACCACAGCCACTTTAAACTGGATGAATTATATTTAAGAAGCCTGCGCAAGGGGCCTGCCAGAAAGAAAAACTGTTCAGTGGTGTGGGGGTGGTTGATGTGGTGGGTGTGGGGGTCGATTGGGGTGGTGGTGGTGGTGGTGGGGATAAGGGGAGGGCTCACTATTTTCCCTTTTTTTTGGCTCTTGACATTGTGCACCTGCATGTCAATGAGCGAGTTGATCTACAGTCACTGGTCTTATTAAGGCTGCTGTGTTAAGCGTGTCGTTGGGCACGGCGTCAGCTGGCACAGGCTTCCATCAGCAAATCAAAAGCCTTAATAAATGCACATATTTACACCATGCCTGTACTCAGAGAGAAGCAGAAGGGAAAATACTTGCTAATTAGAACTTGTCTTAAATACAGATGCTTTTTCAATTTGGCAAGAATTAAAAAGTAAGGAGCTTTAGGGAAAAAAAAGATGAGACCTGCATGGGAGCTGCCAAGAAAATCAGGGAATTTAAATCATACCCACTGGCGGAATGTTTTCTGCATGAATTTATTTCATTTCTTCTCTCTCTCTTTCTTTCTGCCGCTCTCTCTTTTACTCTTGCTCACTCGCTCACTCTGCCTTTCTTCCTGCCAGCTCGGACACCCCTTGCGTTTGCGTTAATCACAGGTAGTAGGTTTCTCGTGTCTGCATCCGCCATTGTAGGAATGTAGCGCCACTCCGCTGGTGGGGATGGTTTATGTGTGTAAATTGTCGCATGACCAATGATTCTTCGCATTGGCAGGTGTAGCTACAGAATGAACGCTCCGAACACAGTCGGAGCACAGCTGTGCGCCTGGACAGGCGAAGGAATTAACAGCAAGTCCCATCCTGATACAGCAAACGAAGCAGCCTAGCGGTGGAAGGTTTTAATTGCTCTTCCCGCTGCTGGACAGGACAGCGACTGGCCCGTCTCAGTAGTCATTCCCATGTTGGAATACTCTTTGGAAAACATAACGGCATCTCCTTTCACTCAACGGTTTTAAATGCGACGCGTGGCCTGTCGCCCGCTTACTGAATCATGTCATATCGCCGTCCTCCTCTTCCTCCTCTCCAAGCCTTTTCACATCCATCACAATGAACTACCGCTGTTCTCCCTCTATCACCTCCCCCTTTCTAATGCCGGCTCAACGGTGTGTCCTCTGGCCCCCGGCTCTGTTCCACCCTCTCTCTCTCTTACTGTGCCCGGCTCCCTCTTGTGCCTCTCTTTCCAGAGAGGAAACATTATTCCCCCTGCACAGATGAAAGGCTGCGGTGGACAATAAAACCGCTATTTAAATTCAGCGGTGTTTGTGTGGGTGAGAGATAGTTCCTGCGGAAAGTGAGCTGTTGCATCCCGATAAATAGTAAATATAAGGGGATGCGATTTACATTTATCTTGCAGAGGCAGCTAATATAAATTTCAGCAAATCCTAGAAGATGAGAATTTAAGTAGGGGCAGGCTAAGACCAATACACAGACAATAGAGCTCCTGTGCAGTAAGTGACTGTCAGATTGAAAAACATTACCTATTAAAAAACATGGACTAAGCACTGATATTGTCTTTTTGAGTGGTTAGTCATGTCTGGGCATCCTGTGTTTTTCAATGAGACATACTTTCTAAATTTCCCAGGTTATTTGTGTTATGGAGTACATGAAAATGAGCAGATCTCATGATCCTAGACTAAATGTTTCTGGAATACTAGTTATTCATTCTACTTATTCATTTTTGTTAGAAATATATTCTATCATGGAGCGAGTTTGGTCTTCTGCTTGTATCTTTGCTTCTTTAATGCTTGGAACATGTAACATGTGCTGAGTGTTGTAACATGTGCTGAGTGTTGTAACATGCGTGTGTGAGCTGAGCTCATGGGCACTGTGAGAGTTTTGTATGGAGGTTTGCAGGGTCACTGGGTTTGAAAAGGAGCATAACGGTTATGACCCTGTCCATGCCACCAAAGACTGGACTTGGTGTGAATGCTTTGTGTTAGTTCCAGATACCAGCTTGACAGGTGTGAAACAGTGATTAATATTTCCACTCATTCTACTTAGTGATTGGCTTGAGAGAGAATATATATGTATTCCCCATGGAATGAATGGGGGATTTAAACATGATTTAAACATCAACTTTTACTAATATTAACAAGTGCCTGCTTCTACAAATTCAGAAGCACTTTGCTTGCACAATGAAAATATCCTGACTGGAAATGTCCTGTTTGGAAATCTTACTGCAGTACGCTGCAGTTACTCCTATGTATATAGAGATTTTCAAAACTGTTGTAAAGTACACCAGTTTCCAGAGAAACAGGACATTTAGGACAGAGATGCTTAAATATATATATTTACATGTGGTGGGTCTACTAACATCTCCCACGACCTTTGTCCGGCTCCTCTTTTCTCCGCTCTCTCCTCTCTACACACGTTAAGCACTGTTGGAGTCCTCAGCTGGTTGACACTAACTGCTCTCCTCGCACTCCCAGTCTCCAGCTGAGAGCTATTTCACTGTTTATTTACATGTAATTATCTCTATGAGGTGCCGATATTAACACTGTCAAGAACAATTTGACCTGACATTCTTCACTGTTCCTGCTGCCTGCTGTTTTTAGCAAACCACCCTCCTGCCTATACCACCCCTCCCCTCCGCCCACCGCTGTCTCCTCCACCTTGCATTATTCTTGGACTCATCCACCGTGCCTCTCCATTTCATCAGCTCTTGTGAAATCATTTAAAGCAGACGTTTAATTTGGCGGTGCGTGCGGCGTCCAGGCCGGGGCGGCTGCCTGTGGAGGTCACGGGGCCGATGTTTGTTCCTCGTGCCTGAATTCGTCCTATACTGCTGCAAACATATTGGAGAAAGTAATGGGACCTGCACCACCCTCTCCCTCCGCGTAACAGCCCAATAGGACGTGTTAACCTTTGGTTAGCGAGAGGCCTTGTAGCACTTTGAGATGTTTAGGAAGCGTGTCAGTGGTGAGACTGCCGTGCTCTGGATTCAGCTGAAAAGGGGTGGAACACTGGGGCATTCGACTCCCCTGCAGTGTTTGTGGAGGAAAAAATCTCAGTCAGTAACAAAATATTTTCTTTGTTTCCTTTTTATGGCAACATGTGTAATAATTTTCAGATAATAATGTATATTGATGCAGGACCACCCAGTCATCTCACCTCCATCAATCATGAATTAAAAAGTCTGTTCGGAGTCTGGTTTGCCGCACAAGGTTAAAAGAGCCATATGCCCAATATTTGCCACAGCTAACGTGTTGCTAGAAGTGACAGCTTGTTTGGCTGCATGCTAATCGCTCTCATCATGGCCCAGCTTGTCAACGCCCACTTTCTGTCACTGCCAATCACATGCCTAATTTGAAACAATTAAAGGCTCCCCCAGCGAAGACCCCCCCCTCCATCCTCTCTATTTCTCCTCCTTCTTCTCTCTTTCACAGGCCAGCCACTCTCCCCCTCTCCAACACTCACACCCATCCCCCACCTTGCCCTTGTTTCCTCACTTCTCTCTCTCTCTTTGGTGGATTCCCCTTTTCACTTTTAATTAATGTGCTGTGGTCCATTAACGCAGTGACACACCGCCAGCCTAGGAAATCATCTCTGTCATCTGCTCCCTGCCACTGGAGCAAAGAGTGAGACAGGGGTGAGAGAGAGAGGATTAAAGAGAGAGTGAAAAAGAGAGGGACAGAGATAGATAGATAGATAGATAGATAGATAGATAGATAGATAGATAGATAGATAGATAGATAGATAGAGAGGGAGAGAAAGAGAGAGAGAGACATAGTGATGAACTGCATAACTTGGACAGGTAACCACAGGTAATAAAATTATTAAGTGAAATGTGAAGCTGTGTTTATTTCAGAAACCTTTGCTATCGTTTTGCTCTCTTGGGTGGCCAGCCGACTGAGTCAGGTATCCATGTGGGAAGGGGATGGTTTGCTTGGCATTGCTGAGTCAATTAAAGGCAGACTAATAATGAGATGGTCTGAGGCTGTCGTTACATATTTTAACCTCAGGTTTTTCATGCTGATTAAAATATATCTGCGAATTCTCTCGACATTCAGAGCACAGGTGCCAGAGTTATGATGAAACCGGGTTTCTTAAGTCAGAGAGCAATTGCATCAGAAATTTTGGAATGAGGAATTTTTCTTAAATATCCTAAGATAAGTGTGTTTGTTTGCTTGTCCTTCCGTTTGACATCATTTGCTGTCAGACGGGGGTGTTGGGATTTGGAGAAGGATTATGGATACTCTCAGAAATGCATCTGCCTTCCTGAGAATGCCATTATCTCCTGCCTTAATTACTGTGGCATTGCATCAGATATTCCCCTGAAAAAGAAAATGTAGCAGTGTGTGAATAAGATGTTCTCGTGTCCATGTCACTCTGGAGCACATTGTGCTCGGCCTCCTAATCCGACAAATCCAATATCTTTTTGGAGGTGTGTCATGTCTTTTTTTTAAATATTTATACAGAAATGATCATCCCACTCATCAGCAGTAATCTGTTTGAGTGTGGCGGGGCGGCGGAGGGAAGGATGCAGCCCTGTGTTGTGGAGATAACCGTGCAGTACCTTGCGTGGCACACAGTGCCTCTCTTTGTACAGGTGACCCCAGCTCAGCTCTGTAGCCTCCTGCTCTGAGGCACTGCTCTCTGGAAACCAGAGGCTGGCTCCCGCACTCCAGCAAATCCAGTCAGGGCTGGATAAAGCTGTGTGTGTGTGTGTGTGTTCCCAAGCTGAATTGCTGTGCTGCGAAGTGTACCGAGGGGAGTCCTATCTGCTCTGCAGGCAGACTGGCCCTCAGGCACGTACTCTCCTCCAGGAGTCTTTTGTCCTCCAGCCCCTTCTGCCCTCTCCTCCCCGCCTCTCCCTGCATCTAAGGGCCTCCCTCCTCTCCTCTGCCTGGGCCTAAGCCAGGAGGAGACCCCAAGCAGGTGGACTGGCCCGATTCTGCCCTTGTGTGTGATGACGCTGATGGGCTTCTTTATTGTCACTACTGCCATTGTAGTGCTGAGCTCAGCAGGGTGTTCCCCAGCCCTGCAGCCGGCCACCAACGCTACGTTTGCTGCTCATCAATTCAAAGAGGGTGGCTGTGGACTACAACGAGCATAAAAGCACAGCTACAGTAATCATTTTCATATGAATTGTGCTTCATAAGAGGTGAACCTGTGTCCTGGAAGCAGCTGGATCTCAGTAAGCAGCATTCTGTTCCTTTTTGTAATCCACTTTTAACACAATTTTGAGATATTTGGCTGAGTAAAGCAAAAGGGGTCATGGTGATAAATTAACTTTACTTTCTGTGAAATTCCGACCAGTTTCTTTCCTTTCTGAGAGAAAGTTGTAAGAAAACATTGTCATCATACTCACATGACATTTCAGCTGTGCTTCAGCCCTGTCTGGCTGCATTCTGGGTAATAAATTTAACAAGGAGTAAAACTGCATCATACAC
Source organism: Sternarchorhynchus goeldii (assembly GCA_028565775.1). Classification (NCBI taxonomy): domain Eukaryota; kingdom Metazoa; phylum Chordata; class Actinopteri; order Gymnotiformes; family Apteronotidae; genus Sternarchorhynchus; species Sternarchorhynchus goeldii. The sequence goes on from JAOXYF010000023.1 coordinate 4,447,657, forward strand.
TTAGGCAGACAAAAAATATAATTTGACAGTTAAGGAAATTAGGATGGTATAAAGCTGTCTTTTTGTATAGTGAATACACTATTTATTTATCTGAAAGGAAGCACATTGTTGCAATTTCTAGCTTTACATTTACAATACTGCAAGCTGGAGGGCTCTGAAGTTTAGAGAATTAATTACTTTTATTGTTATTTATAAAGTAATCTATCTGTGGAGAGAAAGGAAGTAAGAAGAGAGAGGAGGGATGCCTGGAGCTATGGCCTTTAAACTGGGTCCTGCTCAGAATTATCTCCTCCTGCAGTTCTCCCACAACAAATGAAAGCCTGGCTACTGCTGAGAGAGAGAGAGAGAGAGAGAGAGAGAGAGAGAGAGACAGAGAGAGAGAGAGAGACAGAGAGACAGACAGAGAGAGAGACAGAGAGCAAGCGAGAGACAGAAGAGAGGAGGGAGTTTATGTTTGCGGGGGTGGAAAGTTTAAAAAGACTAGAGAAAGTTGTGCTTAGACTGTTGAGTATTTTTGTCCTGTGCATACATGTGTGTGTATGTGTGTGTAGGTGTGTGTGTATGTGTGTGTATGTGTGTGTAGGTGTGCGTGTGCCTGCACATGCTCTTGCATACATTTGCAATTTGCATGTGCATGTGCGCATGCATGCGTGTGTGTGTGTGTGTGTGTGTGTGTGTGTGTACGCATGCTGGTTCGTCCTCTAGTGCTTATGGGGCTTCAGAGCCCAAGGGCCTGGGGAGGTTGTTTGTCAGCCAGGATGATTGGCAAATATTCCTGCTTCCTCCCACCAGCCATATCAGATATAAAAAGGTTACACATGTGGAAAGAATATTGATTTTTACTTAGGGATGGTAGTATGGCAGGAAATAACAGATGACAACCCCAGCCTGGCTCTGGCTCCCACTCACTGTGTGTCTTCTTTGCTCAGAACTTATTTTCTTCTACAGTTTCTGCCCACAGGCAAGGTTAAGCGCCTTTATCTGTTTTAGTCTTTAGTCTGTTTTTAGTTTTTATTTGTTGTACTTTTAACTTTTCTTTTCTAAGAGAGCGTTCTAAAAAGAATATGACTGTACCAGAGCTACCACTTATTGAAATAAGACCAGTTAAAACCAGACTCCAGAGGTCTTTTTTTTCTTGACTGCCCGTCCTGCTGTGAGTGCTCTAGCCCATGTAAATGCCACTGAGGGAGCGTGTTTGGGTTCATCCGCTGGCGTCCAGCCTGCGTCCCTCCCTGCTCGTGCCACGCGTGCTGCGGGCGACCAGAGCCGTGCGCGGGTCGCGGGTTGTGGTGTGCGAGCCTCATCACGCCGCCTGCTCGCCCTCTGTGCTCGTGCTCTGTGCCTCGCTGCTCCAGAACATTCTCCATTCGCCACTATAATTGATGTCAATAAGGTTATGCTAAATTTGAAGATTTAAATAATTCGGCTTTCGGAGCAGTAATGGCATCAGTGAGGCGACAGGCCGCTTAGTGGCGGGCTGAACGGAGGTGTCAGGCGTTCTCTCAGCGCTCTTCCCCAACACCCGTGTAGTGCCCCCCCATTCCATTCTCACCCCACGTACTACCCCACCACCCCACAGCTCATCTCTCCTGCCGAGTCAGAACGTTCACATGCTCCAGCTTTGCTGTTACTCCAAATTACACCCAAATATCGGTTTAAGAGAAACCCAGTGGATTATGGTATTTCACACCTTTATTGCATTTCAGCAGAAACTGACAGTATCTCTTCATTACTTTGGTTATCTATGAAAAAAAGATACTGAAACTGTTCTTCAGGACAAATCACAACAGCTCATATAGAGAAATGAACAAGTAAAAACAAGAATGTATATCATAAAAAATAAAGATACATTTTATCTCTGAGTTTTCATTCTATTTTACCTTTCTTTTTTTTGCTGGTGCTGGATGCAGCCCAGACCTGTTAGCAGGCGTTTAATTTAACGGCTATACAAAAGAGCTGAATATAATGGAAGCTCAATTAAGCGGCTGTTAAGTCAGTCTCCCCTCCAGCTGGCAGAGAAGCCCCCTGTAGGGCGGGTGGGCGGAGTCCTGACCCACAGCCCCGTGTCCGGGGTCACACTCCAGCTCCTTGCAGTGTGACTGAGTCTGGTGTGGGCTGCTGCCTTCACACACACACACACCCACACACACACACACTGCCCCCCTCCCTCGTGCATGCATCATACAAACACCGCCAGTCCAGGGACTTTCCATAGTTCCATACTTTAACATACAGTATAGCGTCTCAAGTGTCCTTTTACGGCTTCAAGACCTTTCAAGTGCTACATGTTTCCTGGAACCGTTGGGCAAAGGAGATTAATCTAAATTCACTTACCTGTTTAGGGCGTGCGTTAACCCGTGTGTGCCCTCTGCTCAGCTCACGTATAGGAGTCCGCCTTTGTAAAAGAGCTGGTGAACGTGCGGCTTGGACGGAACTAGGGCACATAGCCTGTGGATGTTGCCGGGGCCATGCATGTGGGCCTGGTTTGGCTCTTGGCGGCCCTGCGAAGGGCTAATTGGTTTAGCAGGCCGGGGCCCGAGACGGCCAGAGGTCAGCGGGGCGTAGCGAGCCGCAACGGGAACCCGATGTTTAGGAGGATGAGGAGCATGTGGCAGACATGGCCACATCTGCACGAAGCTTCCTTCTCCCGGCTGTCTCTCTCTCTCTCTCTCTCTCTCTCTCTCTCTCTCTCTCTCCTCCTTAATGCTTGCTTGCCTCCCCATGGCTTCCTTCTCTCTCCATTTCTTCTTCCAGCTGGCCTCCCCTGACATTCAGAACATCTTTCTGTAGCCCTGTGTTTTGTTGCCCCACAGTCTTGCTGGGACGCGCTGCTTGCAGGATCAGTCTGGTTTTGCCTAGTGATTAAAAGTGACAAAAGTAAAATACATAAAAAGAACATGTACAGTTTGATTTGTGCCTAATACTGAGTTGCACCCAAACCAGGTAGTGAGAGGGAAAAGCAAACCTGGCAGTGGCAGATCTGTTCTCCAGGGGCGTCTAATATGAGCATTCATTATTTGAAATGTTTTAATCATTCATGAGGCCAGAAGCTGTGGGATGGCTGAGGGCCTCTGATTAAAACCTCCCAGAGAGCATGTTATGCACTCAGCCTCAGGACTCTCAACCCTGGCAAACACACACAGACATGAACACACACACACACACAATCTCTCTCTCTCTCTCTCTCTCTCCCTCACTTTCCTTGGTCTTTTTTTTCTTGTTCGAACCCTTTGTGTTTTACTCTCTCACTGTTTTCAACCAGGCTAAATGCTCCTTTGGGATGCTGTGAAATGCTGCTCTTTTGATGCCTTTAAGCACTCGCCTGTGCTGGATACTTCAACTGCATGAGCTTGTTGTGATTATGATGAAACATTGCTGTGGGCACATCTGTCCCAAAGCTGGCCCAGAGAGCTCTATCAGTGACCCCAACTCCCTCCCCACCTTTGCCTGCAGGTGATGAGCATACTGGGTAACCCCAGCGCAGTGGCCCCCCAGGCCCAGCACGACTTCTCCATCTCACCGCTGCATGGAGGCCTGGATGCCTCCAACTCCATCTCAGGCAGCTGCAGTCAGCGCTCGGAGCCCATCAAGACGGCAGAGAGCCTGGCTTCCTCCCAGTCCTACTGCCCCCCCACCTACAGCACCACCAGCTACAGTGTGGACCCCGTCGCCGCGGGCTACCAGTACAGCCAGTACGGACAGAGTGAGTGCAGCGGCCCGCACACCCACCTACCACACAACACCACCCCCTCGGTGAAAGTCACGGCTCGCCTTAATGTCTCGCTGAGCACACCTGTCTGTTGGTTATTTAAAATGCACTGGGTGAATTGGCAGGTTAGAGGGCACACACTGCAGGGAGACTCCGAACGCCCCGTGGCTGGCAATGCCATGGAGCGTCTCTCGGAGAAAGGCGAGAGGCAGAGTGCACGTTTGAGGCGGATTTAAAGAGTAAACCTGGGACGACAGGAGAAAAAGGCTTCCTGTGAGGGAGAGAGAGAGAGAGACAGAGAGAGAAAGAGCAGGGTTAAATCGTCTGTGATTACCCTCGTTGCCAGCTGTCAGGTGTCTCCAGACGTCTCCAGTAGGGACAGCTGGCCCACCCACAGGTATGTGGCTGCTACCATGTGCCCTGCCCACTCCTGACAGCACCGTTTCCTCCGCTAGCTACCGTGCGCTAACGCGTGCTAACTTGCGCTAACGCGTGCTAACCCCCTGCTACTTACTGTCATGAGGACAGAAGGCTGGCAGCGTCCGTGTGTGCCGTCACTGTGCCCTGCCCCAACGCTGCCACGCACCACAAAAGAAGGAGAGGTGAAAATAACTCCCTCTCCCCCTCTCCACACACCAGTCGGGGATATCAGAACTTACTACCACACACACAAACAACATACTTGACAGGCCAGAAGCTAATGCCAACATGCTTATGTTCAAACTCTTCACATCCAGTGATGGGTTTTTTCACCCGCTAATTATGAAGGCTCCTCTTATTAACTCCCTCTGGCTCAGGCATGTAGCCTTCGTGATTATAGTTGACATCTTGATTCAGTGATTATTGTGTCTGTACCTCAAATAGCTCAGAAATGCTAGGCATAAATTAGCAGCCAGACAATACGGTCTGTGTTGTGCTAAGGTCTGAAAGTATCCAAACACAGCCCTTGTCCTGTCCACGCCTGAACACAGAGCCTTGAGCTTAACACGGCCTTTTCTTTTTTTTCTATTAGCATTTTTTTACTTAAATTTTTCCATTTTAGCCATGGGGATGGGGAGAGGGATGCTGAAAATAACAGCCTGAGGGTTCCCCTGCCACAGCCGTGTGCTAACTTAATAATACCCATTACCAATTTGACTATGGATGAAGCTATGAGGGGGGCCTGGGCAGGATTTCTGTTTTAAAGTGGAAGTAGCTGGGTAGGGGGTAGTTAATTGGAACTTCCTCGGTTTCTGCCCCTTTCCCGGACACACTCCACACCGCCCTTGGTGAGTCCGCATCACCCACCGGCACTGCGTGCTGCTTTCCACCGCTCCGGCATTCCTGACGGCTTCAGCAAGTGTGGTCAAATTGAAACATTGTGAGGTGTGAGCCAGATCAATGCCAGGGTCCCAGGCGACAGGCGAGACACAGCGTGCCCTCCGACCTTCGGGTGAGTCGTGGGACTGCACATCAGCCCCTACCAGCATTCTGCCCCCCAGGACTTTGTTAGTCACACTGTTTTGGGTGGGTTCTACCTATCCGGCGGAAATCTCTCTCATCTCACAACCTTTCCTCCCTCTCACCCGCATTTCTTACAGCCATACACTCTCTTATGCACTGGCAGGCAAGATTTAGACTTATTATCTAAAGCTGCCTTATGTGACTGGGGAAAAAAACATGGTGGTGTAATTTCACAGCAGTTTTCTGAATGCTTAAAGAAGTGTCAAAAACATCCGAGCTTGGAAAATGCATCTCTGGGCACTGTGTTTCTCAGTGATTTTCCCACCTCTCTGTTGACACCTTGCTGTTAGGTGCCATTTACTAAGAAAAAAGAGAAAGATGATCTGGATTAGTGGCTGAGCAGTATGTCCAGATCTGATACTGGATGATGGGGGAGTGTGGAATGCAGAAGGCGGGCCTGACAGAGGTAATGAGGAATGTGTGAAGGAAAACTCTGCCTGACAGGAGTGAATGACAGAAGGGAACAGGTGGTTCATTTACTTCCCCAAACAGCCGTCAGCTGCATATTAGTCAGTAGATAGGAGACGCTGCCTGGGTCTCCAAATAACCATTTACGTTATGACTCAACCTACTGGAGATTCATTTTCTCAGGCACATTATGGAATGAGCGCTCATGTTTTGGGGGTGTTCATTCTGTCTGACCTTTGTTTCTGTGTAGCTGCAGTAGACTACCTGGCGAAGAACGTGAGCCTCTCGACACAGAGGAGGATGAAGCTCGGGGAACCATCGGCCGTGCTGGGCCTGTTACAGGTGGAGACGGGTCAGGCCTACTAACAGCCCCACTGGCACTCCACCTCGAACGCTGCTTCCCCACCTCACCAGCATTCCCTACACCCATCGCGTTAACTCCTCCGATGGTACAGAGAAAACAGAAGCAGCTCAAATGATGGACAGCCTTAGATCCCCAAACTATGGCTGAGTGAACAAGAAAGCCATGCCATAAACAGACAACTCAGTACAGACTCCCATCTCTTCCCTTGTTCCCCCCTCCACCCCCACCTCTCCATCATGACAAAGAGTTTCTTTCAGGGTTTCAGAGGAGCTGGAGGGAGGCAAGCATCTGTTATCTGGGCCTGGATCTGTCACTGCCTTGACTACAGCAGTCAATGTTAGCACTCCTATGTTAGCACACACCGGGCACAACCGCAGCCAACCCCCATTATGAAATGCTTGGGACATGTTGATTATAGGACTTAAAATGATGGTATAAAAGTTATATTTGATATAATGATTGTGGTTGTTTCTATTACCGTTGCAATTATTATTGTAATGATGTTTTGTTTACACCTTTTATTTGTCAATATTTGGTTCCTCTGCAAGGTTTGGTTTTCACAGAGACGCATGGAGAGGGCCTGATAGCTTTCTGAGCTTCCTGCACTGCGTGTTATTCGACCTTCACATTTTAATCTTAAGCCTGACATTCCAAGAGATCTGGGCAAGTCAGTGGGGTGTCTAAGCTCAGCGGCCTCCTCTGGGGAGCGAGTGGCCAATGAGCGCTTCAGGACTTTCCCCTTCGTTCCTACACGTCGCCACTGGGAAAAGCCACAACAGTGTGAGATGAAAACAGTCTTAAATGGGAGGGAGCGGCAGCTTTGCCTCCTGACTGAAAACACAGATGAGCTTTGGAGGGAGACACTCGTCAGTATTATTTATGATCATTTTGTCTTATGGAGTAAGACAACATTGACATTCCTGAAGCATTAAACCCAGATTGTTACATACAAAACCTGTTTCATTTAAGTATTACCACTATGTTCTTAATGCACACGTAACCTTTGAATTGCACATAAACATTTTATTTTTCAAGGTTATTTCAGGGCAGTAGGATTACTTTGTGATTCTCTACTGTGTCTTATGCTGAAAGGTGCTCAATTTTAAAGCATTTCCATAATATCTCATGAGGTCTTTATACATATTAGTCAACATTCCACAACTATCTTGCACTTTTACTACCTAGGTGTTGATAATCCCATCACAGGTAATACCTTCAGCAATGATTACCTCAAATCAAATGCCCTAATTTAATTGTTACACTTGTTGAATGGGCACTGTGAGCTCATATTCCAATATTCAAACATATATTTGTGCATACAAAGATACGCTAATGAAGTAGCACTTGCTGTTAATTATTTTAATTGATCACAGTAAAATATAAAGGTGTATTGTACTTTAGAATGTGAATTGGTGGTTATGAGAAAAAAGATTAAAACATTGTAGTTCGAGGGTGGAGTGAACAGAATACAATAGTCCTATTTCAAAATAAATTTTAAAATACTGTATTCTCTTTGCCCTCGTTTGATTCATTTCTTGTTCCAAAGGTATAAAAACACTACTTTAATGTAAATCACCCATTGATGTAGCGTGTTGACTTCTTGAAAAAAGTAAAATCTCTCCAAAAAAGGATGTTTTGAATTTGAGCCTCACAAATAATCAGTATTTTGAGTGTCCCTTGATTCATTATTTCATGCCTCAGTAGAGCACCTCACTTCAGCTCTACATAAACCATTATATGACCATAGAACCTCCATGCCTGTGATGAACTGAGAGCTCAACCACTTTATCTGCTGTGCAGGACCAGTGGGGAGTACCTTTCCATACTTTGCTTGTCTAGCTTGGGTGCTGTCCCATTATTAAGCCTGGCAATACACATACAAGGACCACCTGGTCATGACATCGCAGTGTAGTTAATTGGTTGGTAAGTGGAGCTTTTCCAGCCTGAACCAATCACAAAATAGATCCAAAGAAATCGGTGAGCAATCAGGAAGGTTGTCCAGGCCTTGATATGTTACGGCACCCAGGCTATCGCCTGTGAGGTATTCAGGAACACAGGAAAAACATTACTCTGGACCGTGACAAATGAAGACTGATAACATTTCATTTTAACACGTTTTGTAATAAAAAGAAAGACAAAAAAATATAAAAAATGTTTTTAGTGTGTAGCACTCATTTCTAACACAAATATTAATCTACTTTTGGGATATTTAAAGCACTATTTGATTTGGCAATGTTATGCCTTCCAAAAATGTCTTTCTAATTTTAGTTGTTCCATCGCATTTTGATATTCGCTCTTTTTTTCAGGCATCTGTAAGTTTCTTTGTTATCTTTTTGTTTGGCATGTTTGTATATTATCATGGCATAATTTATTCTGCTGTATAAAACAATAGCATAGTGGGAACTTGTATCGGCTTTCCTGCCTTCAGCCTGTTGGTGTCTTTACTGTAGCACTGTTATTGATTAAAGTTCAAAAACTGGACAACTGTCAATATTCAGTTCCTTCTATGACTTCATCCAAATTCTTACTGACACAGTCCCGGTCACTTCTCACTTTCCATGAGCTAGTGACAAATATGCAATACTTTTGACTATTGACTATTTCTCTAACAATTTCTCCACTTTCTCTATACAGATGTATCTCCAAAAGGTTATTTTTTCTGAGCATGTGCAAGACTGACACTACCTACTTACAGGTTTTAATCATGAATATTTTTATTCTATAATTGTCAAGAGTGTTAATATTTATTGACATGTATAATGTATGCAGTGTTCAGTGCTTTGATGATTCTAAAACTGTAATCATGACTTAATCCTCTTCTCAACAATGCAACATTTTGCAACCCCTTTGAAGTCAAGAGCATCGATAGTCATAGTGATTTAACAAACTAAAAATAGTTTCTAGTAATGGGGCCGATCAGTGAGTGAATAAAGAAGCGTTTTAAAAAGCAGTGTCACAACAGAGATGGTTCAGTGTCATTGCCCTCACAGAAGGCTTGTGTGAAGAGCAGCCTCAGGCCATAGACTTCAGACCTGCCCACGAGGCCGTCATCTGGGCACGGAGCGTCTGAATGCGAGGTAGTGTGTGGCCCATAGCTCATGGTGAGAGACGAATAAGCTCGAAAGGAAACCAACCAGCTAACTGTTCAAAACACCTTGTGCAGTGGAAAGGTGCAATTGTGTTTGGAAATGATTCGAGAAACAGATGAGCTCGGTGTTGTCTGGGAGACCTTCAGCAATTGCATGAGATGATGAAATGTGAGTGGTATGTGATTGTGCACTGAGGAACTTCTCTTTATGATTCAGCTGTCCTCAGCGCAATGTACTGTCATAAAAATCCATTTCAAATATGTATAATATTACTGTCATGGGAACGAATGCTTTGTCAGTTCGAAAAAGAAAACATGCACAGGCGTAATGCTTTATTATTGTCCATCCACGATTTGTTAGTGACTTTTAAAAGATATGAAAAAGTAGAATGAGATATTTAGGTTAAATTATTGTCCCTTGTTTGTAATTTGTTTTCCAGTTTTAAGGTTAAGTGGACCTAAGAGAAAGTCGTGGCAAGTGTAATAAGCTGGTTTAGACTCCATAATACAAACCGTGTTTCATTTCAAAGACACCAATTATTGTGAATCTCTTTTCTATGAAAGTTACTAATTTATTATTCATGTGTAGTAAGTAGTTGATAGAGTACATTTACGTAGGAACTCAGAACTGGAAAAAGTCCTTTAGCGACCCTGTAGTTTATGAAATATTTGGGTCCCCTTTAAATAAACATTTTATATACACAATATAATAACAATGACAGTATGATTCAATAAAATACACTACTACACTATTCAGAAGAAAACAGCTGCAGAATAGACACATGAATATAGCCTAGCAAATCATTGCTAATAATGACAGTTGCCGGACACTAAATAAAATACATGGTTAATTTAACAGTGTTACATTTTATATTGGTAGTTTGCGTTTGTTTTCATTTGCAGACCTCAGTCTCAAATTTTCTTGGAGGTGCCATCCTTTAACTTACTAGTGTGAGGCTTCCAGTGGTCATGAACCCCTAGTCTGTAGTCTGTATTACCTATATAGTTAATTCAGCCTTGATGGAACTAAATACAATTATTTATTATATACATTTTAATAAAAACATACATATTGATTATGACTTTTATGAAAAATGTTCTCTAAAAAACAAAAGTAAGTAAACACAGCTAGTATCTTAACATTTAAAGAGCATCAATTAACATCATTTAAGAAATGGAAGACATTTCAAAGCATTTTAAAGGACTGGTGCTTAGTTGATAATGAGTATTTTGGGTCACCCAAACATTTTCATTATAAGGGGAAAATGCCACAAGGTATGAAGTGATTAAAACATGTCTGAAGAAGCCCCCCCCCCCTCCCTAGCCCCCCCTTTATGAACAACCCTTAAGGCTATTGTGTTGTAGGGACTCTGCTGTGTCAACCACTTGAAAATATAACAAAGAAAGCACTTACAAAGCCTTACATCTGCTTAAATCCCATAATTATTCCAGGATACATTATGTACCTGAGCCTGCCTGTCTGATCTCTACTGAGGGGATTCCACATTCCCACAATCAGCTTACACTGACAGATTGCATGATTGGCTAATAACCTGGATTGGTAAGTAGACCTACTTAGTAGGAGATTGTTATAGAAGAAAGAATGTATCCTTTCACTGAAACCATTGTTAAGTGTATTTCTTATTAAAAACATTATACACTGGCACAATAGCTTTTTTTTCCTTTATGGATGTTCATATGGTAAAGACAATTTTATTCCGTGCTTCAACTGACAGGAAGTTTTTCTCTTTTAAGCCAACCCTTTCATTTGCCGTCTCCAGGCACTGAAATACAAGATTATAGTCCTCCATAGTAACCCTGGTATTCCTTGCCAGGGTTCTCTGCATGCCCCTCCCTGCCCCCAGTCTCTAATCTCCACACTCCAGCATCACTTCAGAATTAAGCTGTGAAGAAACTGGAAGTCTCTCTAACCCTACTTGCGCTCAAAAGCACTCGATACACCCTATTGAAAGATCTTACCGGTGGAGTCGACACTTTCAAGCCAAACAGTCCCAAGTTCTCCTCACACTGGGCCTTTCATGTCCCCCACCCTATACCTCATGCCTTCACCTGAAAGAGAGAAAAATGGTGGGGTGTGTGTGTGTGTGGGGGGGGGGGTGTCAAGGTGAGCTTGTCAATCCAGGACATAAGTTGGACATAAATCATGAAGGCTATTTGTATATTTGCTTTAGAAAACTAAGCTCAGCTTCCATACTAATTCATATTAATAACAAAATATGGAAATTAGCTGCAACACTGAAGAACCCAAATAATGAGCAAACCTCAGTGCATTTTATAAGGGGATCCATGCATAAACCCTGCTTTTGAAAACCAGTCAGCACCTAAACACGCATGACAG
>JAOXYF010000023.1:4465106-4483178 GCA_028565775.1 Sternarchorhynchus goeldii
TTATAGGATACTCTCATAATTATTGTATACTCTTATTATTATAGGATACTCTTGTTGTAATTATATACGCTTATTATTATAGGATACTCTTATAATTATTGTATACTCTTATTATTACAGGATACTCTTGTTGTGATTGTATACTCTTATTATTATTATGTATACTCTTTTCTTGTTTGTGAGTCTCTCAAGGTTTATCTTGTTGCGTACATGAATATTTCTAAAAAATAAAATCTCACTTATGATATCAAATTGATGGATAATTATTCAAACCACCACCAATGAAACTTTTATCACTGAAAACCTTCTATTTTGGGTGTGCTGGATCTGCTGATTACTATAAACTATCTGTTAATGTTATTTCCAGTAATTCCAGTAATTATTATGAAAAAATCCCAATCTCTTGTAAAAATGGTTACTACATCATTGGGTCAGATATCAGTTAATCCTTGTTGCAACTGCTCTCTGTTTCCTGTATTAAAGTACCTGTATTAAACCACCTGTACCTCACTACCTGTATTAAATACACTGAGCGTTCTTGAGAGTCCCACTGGGAGAAAAAGCCTCTTTTGGTTGTCCTTGCTTAGGGAACAGAGAGCGCCCATATTTGAGACAGACCTGGGTGTAGAAAGAGGACAATTACAACAGACTTTAAAGTATGGGTGAGATCAGGATTACAAGGCCTTATATCACAGAATGCTCCACCCTCATTACCACCACATGCGGGCAATTCAGCACCGATCTGAGGCTCACAGTGAGGCAAGAAAGAAATTTAATTTGGAGGATTAGTGACACAACTGCAATCAGTCAGATCCTACTAGATACAGTTAGACAGTTCAAAATGCAGAGGGATTACAGGGGTTTGGGTGTTCGCTTTCAAAGAGGAAATCAAGGGGAGGAGGATACACAGCATCTTTCAAACACCAGTACATGGGGTTCTGGATAAAGGGTGCTACTTTACAAAGCGGGTCTTAAAGCTCCCCTGTAGCCTGTGATATTAACAACCTAGCTAAATGATCTTTGAAGTGGCAATTACAGTTTATATGATGTTCTGACTTAGTGAGATATTTATTTATTCTCTCCACATGTCCTTACATTGAATTAGGTGGGGTTTGTACAGAACATATGATGTTGGATGTGTTGGTGCCTCCCGTGGATACAAGGTCTGCATTTATAAACCAAATGAGCTTGATTTCTGTTTGAGCTGTGCATTCGGGTGTGTAGACAGGATGGCTGAAGCTCCTGTAGCAGCTCTGTAAACAGGCCAGTCTGCCTGAGGTGGAGCCAGAACACTGGCATTCCTCCAGACAGGTCTTGGTATTAGGCTGATTTAAGTGGTCTTTGCCCTCTACACAAAGGGTGCTTTAAGCCCTGTGGCACACTCATCGTTTCTCCATCACTGAGAATACGCAAAAAAATATATGATCATAGTTGAGTCCTCAGGTTTCAAGGGGCATCTGTAGGGGAGGTAGATCTGCCATTACAAGGCCACAGAGAGAGAGAGAGAGAGAGAGAGAGAGAGAGAGAGAGAGAGAGAGAGAGAGAGAGAGAGATAACTTTCCCAGGGTCCTGACAACTACAACAGCTGAGATTCTTTCCTCCCCCATCCTTTAGGCCAGAGACAGCTCATTGTGTCCAAACAGATGTGTGTGTGTGTGTGTGTGTGTGTGTGTGTGAGAGAGAGAGAGAGAGAGAGAGAGAGAGAGGGAGGCATAGGAGGTTGTGATGTTGTGATGTTGGGGAAATTTGTATAATGAGAAAAGTAGGGAGAATGCCCATTCCTGGGTAAAGTAGGGAGAATGCCCATTCCTGGGTAAAGTAGAGAGAATGCCCATTCCTGGGTAAAGTAGGGAGAATGCCCATTCCTGGGTAAAGTTTTTGTCCCACGTGCTTATCAAGTGGCTGCACTAACAGCTGCTCCTCCATCCATGTGTGTGGGTGTCCCAGCCATGAGTCCAACTCTGCTCTCTGGGTTTTCTTCTTCTAAAATAATTTCCTAATAAAATCAAATTTCCCTGGTCATATGTAGACTGGTGCTTATTTACAGTAATTAATGGAATTGTTTTGTGGGATGTCATTAGTGTACAGCTTTATTGGCTATCATAAATAGGCCAGCAAGACAAATATCCAGTTAATACACCTCTCTGCTTGGTTGGCTGATGGTTTGAAGTTCGTGAACTGATTCACAGGAACGTAGAATATACTTAAGAGAAGATCAAAGCCATGCGTTTGTTAAATTCACGTGTGTGTTGCACTGGGTGGCAATTTATAGTCATTTGTAAACGTGTGTTATCGTAGCCCTGTCACCCTAGACATTAAAGAAACCCTCCTGAGGTTTTAAAACAAGAGGAATCACTTCAAACGAAGGCAAGCACGTCCATCAAACCCTGCTTTAGGAGGAAATTTGTTAATGTGTTGAATACATTTTCAGTCATGCCACAAGAAGAGGATGAAATCCTTTACTAGAGAATCATCTGCCTTTACATTCTAATATAATTCAATGATGTAAGTGACAGGTTGTGTTAAACAAAACACGATAAACAGAAATGGACTATTAGTTGTTTAATATGGACAATAGGGTTCGCATGTTCAAATTCAGACAGTCAGGCACATGAGCACAGTGTGACTCCTGTTCCTGGTTGCTCTGTGCTGACTTGGCAGGCTAAACCTCTGCACTCGAAATACATTTTGAGATGCATCATGAGAACAAACTCGGATTTTAAGGGCCAGTTTCACGTTGCCAGAAAGCCAGGTTCAAGGGCTGTGGCACCACTGCCGGGGAGTTTCCAGTGGCTGTAAAGCTGGCAAGGGGCTTTATTATGAGCGAAATGCTGAGAGCAGATGTCAACAGCGCTCCAGCCCCTGCAACTGGAGGTGGGGGAGAAAATGTTGCATGTCAGAGGACTTCCAAAAACCAACATCTGTTCTTGTCACCACACTAATGCAGCTGGAAGGTGGTGTGATGTCATCAGTAGGCAGCTGGTCCCTGGCAAATGATGCAAAGAAAAAGTGTTTAGAGAAGAGAGAGAAGGAGAGACAGGTAGGTAGAGGGGTGATGTTAGGGTTTATGGACTGCTGGGTATAATAATGATGCTCAAAAAAACAGTCAATTCTAGGGAATTACAGATATGAGAATTCTTGGTGTCAACATACAAATGGACATTTGCACACTGTGTTTGGATGCTCCAGCAGGTTATCAAGACATAATTATATTCCTTAATGGATATTTTATATCCTTTAATGGCTATTATCTGGTGATCTAGCAAAAACCAGGGGGCTCTGCTTCTTCATGAAATTAATGAATTTCAGTTAAAAGTGGATTTACTTTGGAAAGGCTAAGCCTGCATTTGCCATGATATAACCCCCACCAGTCTGTATCCCATGTTTCAGGGCAGACTTGATGGCTAATGTAAGGTTTCTGTGAGAGAATCCCTTGTGAGAGCTAAGGGCTTCTGTACTAAGCTCATCTCACCATGATTATGAACCACATACACCAAACATCTGCTTCCCAAACCGAGATGAGCCATTGAGCAGGTCTGAGGTTCAACAATGTCACTTTGAACCGACAAAGAAATGGTCTTTGTCAAGGCAGTTTGAATTTCTGACTAGGCTATGAGTGATACAGATTATTTTTTGTCATTTCTTTTAAATAAAATGCAAACATGTTTATTACATAACTAAACAAGATAACTAAGTGCTATCACACCTTTAAGATCTTAATGTTAATTCCCTTAGTTCTTCTCTTCAAAAAGCAATTTCTGACAGTAGCTTTTATTAACTAGAAAGATAGTTACATAGATTATGCCTTTATCAAAAGTTGATGTTCTTACCAGGTTTGAGCACAGTTCACAGCACTGTAGTCATTGTTTATTATTCTATTAAAACGAGGTTCTTCCACTATCTACAGTTTTTTCATACACATGGTTGGTACAGCTCTCTCGGTGGTTTTGGTGGCACCCCGTCAGCTGTCTGTGTCCCTTGATGGCTTTTGTGATTTTACACGACCACATGGCCAGTCCCTCTCTGCTTCTGCATTCAAAACATCTGAAAACAAGTTGTTGTATCTATAATGGGACAGGCAGTATGTGACTGACTGCTCTTGCTCCAGGGTGGAAACTGGGCTTACAAAAGCAGGCAGTGTAGTGTGGCAGTTCCCTTCTAATCTGCAGTATCCTCTTAACCTCCTCCCTCTCCCCCATCTCCTCCATCTCTATAAAAAGGCTACAGTGTCTATAAATTGGTAGCACGTCTCTGATCGACCTCTGGCGCGGGTGCAGGCACACAGAGCTCCCTGCTGATAAGCAGAGGGATCCATTTTCTCTGTTGGATTTGGCTAATAAAGATGGACAAGGAAGCTTGTCGATGAGTCTCTGCTCAAAACGGCCCCCACTAAAGCTGCTGCATTCGGCTCTTCCCCATTTTTTTAAAAACCTGCACGTAGTTTCTTACAGAGATCTTTCATTACGTCTCTCTCCCAGTCAGGGCTCAAGGTCTGAGCCACTATATATCTGGTGTGTGATATGGCCAGTGAAAATTATATGTGTGTGTGTGTGTGTGTGTTATGTATATATTTATATGTTTTTTTTCTTTTCTATTATGTATGTATTTTTCACTAATATACTAATATAAACTGACTCCTAGAACTTCAGAAGCACAGGTAATTTTTGAATATCTATCTATCTATCTATCTATCTATCTATCTATCTATCTATCTATCTATCTGTCTGTCTGTCTGTCTGTCTGTCTGTCTGTCTGTCTGTGTGTTTGTGTGTTTTTTTAGATTTTACAAAGTAATTGCCAGGAAAGAGACTTATTGCTATAACATTTAAAGTGTAACTACAATATGTTCACACCTTTATTTGAGTTTCTAATAATTGATAATGCTGCCCTCTCTTGACCACATTTTCTATTGCAGTTGCCTCATTGTTGACGGATTTTGTTCCCTCATTCTGACAGAATTTAAGTAGGTCTGTTAGCTGTATAATATTAACATTCAAATGGTCACCCAGTCCTTGGGGTCCTCTATTATTTATGTCACATGTAACTGGATTTATAGGCAGGTGGCATCCATGACAGACAGAATCGATGGGGAATCGACTGGGGAAAGTATGCAAGGAACTGGGGACACATGTCTGAGCAGGAGCCAAATTCCTCCACGGTGACCATATTAAGGACGTAGCTGTCTCTGCATGGAAACTCTGGGAGACTGCAGAGGGTCACTCAGAGTCACAGGCCTACATTAAAAGACGTGAGCTTGGACGGCCAGCGAGGGACAGTACGTCTTCATTGGTCAATTGGCTGAAACATCAATTTTTCACCCTTTCAAAAGGGACGAATAGCCGTTCAAAATTTAAACAAACGGAATCAGTGTGAATCTTGTTCTGAGCTTCTTTAGAAAGCTTTCCAGCTCTGATTAGTGTGGCCAACCATGGGATCTAGTAAAGTCAAACGCTTTCAAGGCTCTTTTCACTAGCCAGCACTTACAGTATGTTATGCATCTCTGTGGTGCACCATTACACGTACTGTCAGTGACCCAAAGGTTACAAAGTCAGAGGGTTTGCATCATAAAAATAATCTCATAAAGAATCAAGATAATCTCATAAAGAATCAAGATAATCTCATAAAGAATTGTAAGTATGACTTTCTTTTTTTTTTGCTGACTATGGAGTTTTTCCACTGTTTTTTTCAAGGCTCCTGTGAACATTGTGTTCCTGATATTCTATTTAACAACATCCTTCTACAGTTCATTTCTTATTTTGGCACATATACTGACAGCTGTGTGCCAAATACATCGTTTGGAAAACTACCTGTTATATTGTTGTCAGAAACATGCAGTTTAATATATTCTTTTCAAAGTAAAACATTATAGTAAATAAAATTAAAAATGTATATAGTCGTTATATAGTAGAATATTTTTATGACCGCTTTATATTATACATAGTGCAGTGGAGAGAGATACTGAACCCAGCACATTTATAATATACATAGTGGAGTTCAGAGATACTGAACCCAGCACATTTATAATATACATAGTGGAGTCAGAGATACTGAACCCAGCACATTTGTGTGAAGGACAAAGCGAGGAAAGGCGAAGGCCGCAGACGGAGAAACATCTGTCCCGTTCTTCAACCGTTCTCTGTTCCCATATGGAAAAGCGCTCCTCTCCCTCTCCGCACATTTGTTTCCCATTTATTGCTATCCAGTGACAGAACCCCAGCAATAAAGGCTGGGACCCAGTCTGATATTCACTTGATAAATTCTTTATGTCTTGGTGTGATATTCTGCATAGCTAATTGATTGTAGCAGTGGAGCGGCTACTGCTGGATCTTGAACGCTGTGCTGAAGTGTCACCTTTCTGATGTCACAGTCACAGAGATATTAAAGGCTTTAAATCAGGTGTGGTTTTTTTCATCAAACAGCAGTGAGAAATGGATAAGATTTGTCAAGGTTTTATTTCAGATTGGCAAATGGCCCACTGTTTCTGTTATTGCTAGTTTTAAATTCCATTAAGTGCATTGAAAAATGAAAATGACTTCAACATCATTGTTACTTCATCCAATGTGCTATTGTCATACAGTATAAGACAATTAGTAAATGACCCTTCATACTGTTAACTGGACTGTAAAGCAAATATAAGCTTTTGGTAAGGCCATAATCTGGACAATTATATTTTTACATTCCTATTAGTGAACGTGTTTTACAATTATTTTTTCTCTGAGTCACAGATAGTAATTCTACATCAAATTTAGCACTAACAATATTTTTGATACAGGAAGCAGGACTATTTCTTTGCTGCTAATCTTTTTATTTCTTAGATTAGGTGAAAAAGCCCAATCCAGCACAAATAGTGTGTACACCGCTAGCATAACTCATAAGAAGTGGGATTTTAGCACAGCGCTAGTCTTTGTGTGTACCGTATGGACAGCTGAGCAACCTTTGTTTTGCACCATGACTGTCCTTTGAAGAGTGTGGCTTTTCATGTTGACTAATGAAGTGTGAACACAAACTAATCCAAGTTTTAATAGAATCACTTTCTTTCCCTGTACATAATGTACCACCATGTGGATCCATACTAGCATAACCAATGTCCCAAATGCTAACATCTTGGCCAAGTATAAAGGTAAGAGAGAGTGCATCAAACAAGAGGAAGAGAAATATTACCCATGATGATTTAGGTGTAAATCACCGTTGGGGGGTGGGGGGGGGCATCTCTGTAGACCTCCAAAGTCCGTGATGGCGTCCATATGCCGGCAGAGTTCGGGGTTTTCGATAAATAATGCACAACCTAACGCACAACCTGAGCCAACAAGCAGATCCAGAACACTGCAGCTTCACTTGGGTACCAGAAAAACAAGTGTAAGGGATGAGCATCCGTCACACACACAGGTGTACACACACACACACAGGTGTACACACACACAGGTGTACACACACACACAGGTGTACACACACACAGGTGTACACACACACACAGGTGTACACACACACACAGGTGTACATAGCTCACCAGGCACCTGGAGTGTGTTTTCAGTCTCTGGCATACCAGATTCAAATTCGACCTGACTATGCTCTATTCACATCCAGTTTTTGGATGAATGTCTTCTCAAATAGTGGGAATTTATTTGTCATTCACTTCTAAGCTAAACACCTGAGGGACCAGCACTAATGTTTGCTGCATTGTTTAAACTGTCTGTACTGTCAGTGAGAAAAATGTCCACCGTGATGAACAGCTAAAAGTTCCTGCTCACAAGCTAAGCAGCATGGAAAACGATTCATGGGATTATCCAGCCCTCATCAGTATCTACCCTCGGTGGCGTGTTTCAGTATGTGAGAGAGCTGTCAAACGCAACATTGCATCACCGTCAGCTCACGGAGACATCAGTCAGTCTCCCCTGCAACCGAGAGATGCAGCAAGCGAGAGGTGCAGTGTGGGCAGTGGTCATGTGAGTCATCGCTTTAATCCTTGTGTCTTTAGTGCATTCACACCGACACTTCCTCCAGCTGAGGCCGGCTGCAGGACTGAGCGCCTTTAGCCTGGAGTGGGCTTCATCCCGTAGGCGCTTCACAGGGTGGTGGGGGACTGGCAGGAACTGAGCTTGGAGTGACAAAAGAGGCACACGGAGCTGGTGAGAGGATGTACTGAACAGGACAGATCTAGTACTGTGAAATCCTGTGAGAGCCATACGTACTAGTGTGTCAGACTTGACTAATGGAGACTCTGCAAACTAAAGTGCCCACTTAGCTATTTAGAAGGTGTTGGAATACTAAATAGACTTTGGTTGTTGATGTAATTTAAATAACAGTTTAGTTCAGAAAGGTGACTTTGATTAGAATTGTTCTTTCAGTAGTAATATAACATTTGTCTTTAATTTGTCAATTAATAATTGATCTAACAAGCACTTAAAAAGTGATAATTATGACCTTTTTGTGTGAAGTAAATATATATTAAAAAAGTATCCAGATGGACTATTACTTAATATATAGAGTGGCATTTGAATCTCAGAACATTGTTTTATAGGACAGTACAGTTATTCACCATTCACCAGTACACCATTATACACTGTTACACCATATTATATAGTGCAGCACTAAATGTGTGAATATATATATGTGAATGTATATACAGTGTGTATATATATGAGTATTCACACACTACATTCCAAATTAACCATACAAAGTGAACTAAATTATATCATGCCTAGCACAGAATGGCTGACATTCTGCTATGAAAAGAATGTCAGATATTTTGTCATTAGACTCTTTTTTATGATGGTGAGAGAAATATATGATGTGAAGTAGATTATCACCTCTGAGCTCTGAGTCATAAACACAGTAAAGGCCAGACTGCAGTGTTCATCCATAAAACAGTCAGGACTGGTTTTGATTCATCTGAGCTGGCTAAAGTTGGCCATTTCTTGTGCAAGGCATATAATTGGTAACCCTTTGCAGAAATATAGTCCAATTATATTATATTACATAGTATGAACTTTAGTAACTGTTCAATAGATGGTGCATGTAATTTTTGTTAAATTTCAAACTCTAATATAACTTTCCTTATTTTGAAACACTGCACAGTCAAAGTTTTGGGAGGATGATGAAGATTATGACTGTGGATTGTTCATTTTTGCCATATAGACAAATTTGGATTCAATAAAAACAAATCTGAGCTGACTATAAGTAGGTTTTTTGCGAGAGGGAAAAGAATTGCCCAGAGTAATTAGTTTACAAAAGGCTTTTTGTCTCCTCCTGCCGTGTTTTGTAATGGCTTTACCCCCTGCTTTACCACAACAAAGAGTGCTGGAAAAAAGTTCGATATTTATGAGGATGTGCTTTGCTATGCCCGATTTAAGTTCTCATCACTGCGTGGCTGGAACACTGGTCGAATTTGCATCGTCAGTGTTTCAGAATCTAATCCCCATTCTTACCAGGTTACCTGGTTTACAAACAAGTTTAATAAGCATTCGCTCACTATGATCATATGCACACCATAAGCTTCTTTTGTGCAATAAGGAAAAAAAACAACAACCTGGAGATTCAGCCAAACGCAAGAGCCAGGATGCATATTTTAATGTTCTAGTGATCACTGCAGGGGATCCTGGATTTGCTTGTGTCTCTCAAACCTATGTTTAATCCAGTGCTTCATTTGGATCTTTTAAGAAACCTAAATACGTTACATTTATTGATGCTGCATAATGAGAAGTACTCCTTAAATGGGTGAAGGGCATGCTTATTAGATCTTTAGGCGTACAAAGATTTACACACAGTTAGTGCCCAGTATATTAGAGGTATATGTGAGATATGTAAAGGTGTTACAACTCAGAAACAACTACTCACCTCACATGCACGTTTAACAGAAAACACTCTGTTGGAAGCCTACTTTTATTTTTTACTTTTGAAAAATGTACAGATATTTTAAAATACATTTTTTGATGCATAGTACGTACAACAAAATGAATGCACACATTGCTGTCTCACAGGTAAGCAGATACTACCATCTAGTGGTGAGGTTAAAAAACAACATTGCATTGCATGGTTGGCCACTAGCATTGAAGTCCTTGGGCCAGTTTCCCAGACCCAGATTAAGATTAAGACTATACGAAAAATAATTTCAGGATAATTTCAGGATAATTCACTGTTGGTACTGTTGGTTGCCTAATCCATATCAGGAAACTGGCCCTTAGATTTATAAGGAAGTGGGAATAAAGATAATTGCAAAAGAAAGAAAAGACACAAACAATACTTCATTAAAGATATTGTTTTAAATCTGCTGTACAATCACTTGTACGTCGAAGGACAAATGAATTAAACAACAGCTAAAGTGCTTTTTACATTGTACGACTTGGTCCATCTGAGTGACATGAAAAATGCTAAATTCCGCAGTGATTTTGAAGATGTATCTTGAAGTATATATGTCTGTTGCACTATAAATGCAAATTACACTAACCAGATACAAATACCACTTAATTAGAAGCACATTGTATCCGGTTATTCCACGATCATGAAAACTTTGTGTTAGACCACAGGATAGACGTTAGCTGGATATTTTTGGGCGGGGGACAACGACAAAAAATCCCCAAAACAAAAACCGAACAGCAGTACTACTGTGCCTGATACACTTCCTTCGGCTGAACACATAACCATATACTCCATACAGAATATTTCAGTGCTAATATTCTAGTGCTAAAATTAATTGTATTTCACGTAATATGCGGTCAGAAATGCTCCTCTGCTCAGAATACAACCAGGGATGAGCCGGGTAGAAGATGGCATTCCCTAAATATTTCGAGTATAAAAGAGGTGACCTCTAGAGGGAGCCATCACCGTTCTGAACAGTGACGCAGCATAAAGATTGAAATGACAAAGTCCTAAAAATAATCAAAAGTCGTATGGATATTTGTTTTCTAGCATTCCTGATAAGGCTATGGAAGTATAATCGCACTAACTGCAAACGTGAAATTGTAATCTTTGAGAAAAACTCAGCGCATCTCTAACAGTACATTAGGTCATAAATTGGTGTTTTAATAAAATACAGCCATATATGAACAACATCAGTGTGTATTCCTCGATTTTAAACTAGTATTCCTTTATTTAAAAAAATCTGTGAGTAATAAGTAAAAAAATGACCGACATTGTTTCTGACCATCAATAGGGTATTTCTAAGGGCATGTCCGAGTTGATTCTCGACTCCCAAACACTCGAGACCTGGACGCTGATCGCATGCTTTGCGTGGCGCGTGGGTTTTGTTTGCACGAGAAGTAGCCCTGCCGTGTTTCTGGACGGTGAGCTTCTGCGGGGGTATATCACAGGCAAGCACAATCTGCTGAGGATAAATTTGAGGTAATATTCCCTTGATTCACATAAGTCAGATCTTCCACTATGATAGGTTTAATAAATCAAGAAATGCAAAGTTGACCAATAAATGACACATTTATTTTCAGTATAATTCGTCAGCTGAGCTATTGGACTCGAACCTTAGCGATTCTTCTGACGGTGGACTATTGACTTACCTGAGGTTTATACGCACGTCCTTTGACCATACAGCAAATGAATTCCAATGTCCTTACCTATGAAGTCAAATCTAGATACCGCGGTTAAATTAAAATATACTAAGACACGCATTATTTCCGTGTTGATGTATTGTGTGTTCATGTTGATTGCATAGGCTTGCTGTTTGATTCTCCCGAGCCGATCGTGTACTCCGTTGGTATTGGTCAAGCGACCAAATGACTTCATCATACCGTATTGCAAAAAAAAAAAAATCTTAACTACAGTTAAATGCTGTGTAGACTGTTCTTAATTTAGCACATCCTATACAGCACGGCAAGAACGATCACCGTCTAGATGCTAGTTATTAGTCCCTGTCACATCTCATTATGTTGACTGCCGCATTGATTTCAAGGTTAAACCAGCTTGATTGGAAAACCCTGACGAGATTTGGCAGATTGTAATCGTGTGGTAATATACTCCTCAACTTGGTTTAAGTTTAGCGTTAGAGCTGAACACAATCCTCTGCGGCCCATTGACTTTGTGCCCTTGTTGTATTGGTTACCTGGGCTGTCATCGCATTTCATGGGTAAAACAGAAACTGCGGGCGAACTGGTCTGTACCGCACTGCAGTGACCGTAGAGATGGACTCCTTAAATGTCTATCCATCTGATGGCATGATGGTATGAAGCTGATCCACTCTATCACTGCTATGTCTAGGACACCTGTAGCTTAATGTAAGGATTCTGATTGTTGTGTACATGCTGTAATGAGGATCAATTCACCATGTATGTGTCATGGAATCTGACATGACTTATGACTTAACAGTGACAGTCCTTTCAAACGTATGCAGTGTTGTCTGAAAAGTCCATAATGTTCAAGAATAGATATAAAATGTAAGGTTTGAACAGCCCTAATACTAGAGGTATTTAGTGTATATTAGTCCTGCCTGCCTTGTCCTCTATTACAGTTCCTTTCCTACCCTCTACACATCTTGATTAATTGATTTGGTGTAAATGCCATTTTTAGCCTTCTCATCTTGAGCGACTATTTTTAGAGTTTTCTGCAATTTATTGGGAAGCATCAGATTTCTCTTTCCAGAGTGGGAAGTTAGAGTCCCTAAAGAGTGATCCTATCACCGAAATCCAATCTTCAATGTCAGGGACCACAGTCTGTCGGTTGACCTTGAGTGAAAGACCTTGAGTTTGAAGGAAAAGACTCATGAGAGTAGCTGTCCATTTATTGCCTCATACATTTCATATCTGACCCATGGAATTTTTCTGTGTAATCTGACAAAAAATATATAAATCCTTGTTTTCTATGTGGGTTGATTATATTGTAATATTGACCTTTCTGGCTTCTGATCACTGTACAGTTAGTGGCTTGTGGCTCTGCCCACTGGATTGGTGACAACTTTATGTGGTTTTTTATGCCTGCAGGTGGTTAATATTTCCATGATATGTACCTTTTGTTCTATGTCTCTTACTAAGTTGTCTGGTCTGATGATCCTGTACTGTGCTTTAGGTTGTGCCTGTGATAACACTAAATATTTATTAAATACAAACTTCACAAAAAATCAAAATGAGTTGTATTCTATAATCACCATCGACTCTATTAGAAACATCTATTAGGCATACAGAGTCCATAGCCTACATGTTTCCAAGCACGTGTGTTAATGTCACATCTGTGTACAGCTTCGTCCCTAATAGTCAATCATTACGCAATCAACCAAGGCATCGATCAATCTCACCTGGATACTAATGCTGCACACCTGTCCTATCTTAATTACCTCCTTATATGAACTCTGGTGTGACTCCCTTTTGTTTTGGAAGGTTGTTTGTCTTCATGCCTCTGTAGGCTATTGACCCTGAGTTCTGTCTTTTGGATTGTGGTTTCGTCCTTTTATTAATCTTCCCATTTTTGTATTTGGATCTCCTCCTGTCTGTTGGGTCATTAGTTATTGACTAATGACCCAAGCTCTTATCAATAGTAAGTTTTGGAGTACAAGAGATCACTTTTCTCCATATTGTGTGTAAATGACTCAAACTGCCTGAACACCCACTGAGTTCTGCTGACAAACCAATTCATTACAAATGTGGTCTTGCAGAACCTTTCAAGAACTTGATCTAATGCATATATAGTATACACATGTCTCAAGTTTCAGTCCTCCAAATACATATTAGAAACCCCAAGATTTAAGTGTCTTCAGAGTAATAGTAATAATAAAACAACATTACCTGTGGGGATGGGAATAGTCCAAGCCCCTCCCCTCTCCACTGCCCCCTCTCATTGTGTTCTGATAAAACTAGGCATACACATACTTAGTTTTGATCCCTTACAATACTTTGCTAAAAAAATAAGAGGCTCGTAGAAGAGATGAAGTGGTTTTAATCAGTTGTTTGAATGACCATTTTTTGGTACTCTAGGAATTGTTAAAAGATTAAAATCTGGTTACCTGTGGTCCTGTAATCTCTGGTACTTTGGCAGGGCTAATCACAGGAACGTTACATAAAGCTATGAAGATCTCCTCACACAAACAAGACAAACAGTACGAAAGTACGAAATATCTCTTTTGAAATGTTTTTCGGAGTAGGAAATACATTTTTTAATTATGTGTATCATTAAAAAATCTATATTGTTAAATTGTTAATCACCTAAGCCATTTTATAGATAATTACAGATAGAATTGTTCTTTCTTGCACTGTTGCAGATTCTTTTACATCACAGGACGCATGTCCCTCAGTGGTCTGAATTTGATAACGCAATAATGTTGTGTTCGTGGTATACCCCAGGCCTTATGTCAGATTGTAGCATGCCATCGGTGGCGTGTGCAAAGTGGGAGCACCCTGAGCTGAAGGAAGCCCCTGTAGTCACGGGGAGGACGGTGGAGATGCTCGCACTGCCCTCCCAACCCTCCAGCAGCTTCCACCTCTGATGATGGCGATATGCCTGCCTGCTTCGCCAGAGTGCTGAACGTTTAGCTGCATGGAACAATCGGGCCCGACACTGTGTCACCTTATACAGCATTGTCGGAAACCAGAGCTTATCACGAGAGACTGAGCTTTCACCTCTGCACCTCTGGTTTATCTGGGGAGCTCCTTGACTTTGACCCTGTAAGGGGCATTTGAGGAGAGGAGAGCCACTCTCTGCTTGTCCCTACAGCCTGTTATGGTTCTGGCATCTGAAAGCACTGAAAAAGTAGAGAAAAACTAGAGACTATTGGTTTAGACTGACCAGTGTTTTTATTCATAAGTAATACAGTTTTGTTCTTTTGAGAATTCATGTCTATGACATATGAGTGCATTTAGACAGCTGTGTTTGTGATGAGAAAGAGAGAGAAAGAGAGAGAGAGAGAGAGAAGGAAACACACATGGGAAGACAGATGTCTGTGTGGCTGTTCTGAATGACTCTTACCAAGACTGCTCACTGCCCACATATGCTCATTATCATCATCACAAGCATTCCTTGTCTCTCTCTACGTCCTCACAACTGGCCCTACCCTCATCCATTCGATTTCATCCTGCCTCTCTCAAAAAGACGCGCACACAGCTGATGATCCGCAGAGTCAGGGCAGGAGGATTCGCTGAGCTAGGAGAGGAATACACCACTGCCAGCTAAGGCATCAGAAACATCCTGAATTCTCTCTCTCTCCCTCTCTCTGTCTCTCTCTCTTTTCCCCTCTTCATTGCTCACTCGCTCTTGCTAGCGAGATATACTCTCCTCCTACCTTTGTCCCTCTCTTTCTCTCTCTCTCTTTCTCTGCACCTCTCAGAGAGGGTCCAGCTCTGCCCGTCTGTGTATCCACACCGCTTGCCAGGCTGGGGTTGGCAGGCTGGGATAAAGCCCGGGACAGTGGTGAGTGTTGAACTGCAGCATCACTTTAAATCTCCACTGCTGTACTGAGGGGATAGATTGTGTGTGCGTGTGTGTGAGCGAATGTGTGTGAATGAATGCAGTGCAGCAAAGCACATTCTCTATTCCATTGACATATTATTCCTTGAACAAGGACAATACTGATCCTGTGTTTTAGGGAATAGTTTGAACTTCTCCTTGACATGCGCCTCACAATGTTGCTGTAAATCACCGTAAGCTGTCACAGCTACAACACAGCTAGTTTCACAGCTAGTTTCATTATGTGTGGACTGTATACTTAAATCAGCATTTCTTGCAGTGGTAGTAAGTTAGCATTTCCCCCTGCTGTTAAAGTTAGGTGTGGAGATAGCATCAGTTGAGACGAGGGCAATGGTTTAGCTGTGGTGTGCAGTCATTTGTAGATGATGCTCAAGAGGGCAGTTTGAGTGAAACTTCAGTTCTAATAAGCTTTGACTTGAGTCAGAGTGATCTTGGTGGACTCTGCACCACGCTAGAACATTTTCAGAAACAAATATGACTAACCTTGTATGAAATCAGGAACAAGGTGAGTGTTGATGGTTGTGTTGGAGAAGTGTGTGCGACACTGGGGATGATGTGGAGTTTTTGTTCTTATACAGGAAACTTGGTTTCTTGGAAATATATGGAAATCTACAGAAACTGAAAATCAGGGTGTCAGTAAAACATAGACAGATTAATTGATCAGTTAATAAACTGATGGACCAACTGATCCATATAAGATACTGACCATGGTTTTGTTGTTTACATGTACATGTACATGTCATTTTGCAAGAAGTAGTAAATACATTGTCCCAAGCTGCTTTCATGTGTAGATCAATTTTAATAGTTTATATTAGGTTTGTACCTATTTATCTAGTGTATGGCGATGATATTGTGCTAGCCAGACCTTGCTATCTGCAGGGCTTGTAACATCTTGGTTGTGTGCTATTACAACCATCTCATTAGAAAATGTAGAAATTGGACATGGTCGGACTTACTTGTTGACCTCGCAATCTTCTCCCATCCTTCTGGTCAGAAACATGCTAGCACAAAACGTAATCTATAGATGTTGAACGAATCCGTTCACTTGTTCTAGGATGTCTTGTCCTTGATAGGCTCGTCGATGAAGGTCTTTAATGTGGAATTAATGACACCTGATGTAACTGCTATCAGTGAAATATTGTATTACTTTTCCCTCATGAAACATAAGCCACAAGCTTCCGAAGTGGGTATTTGTTAGTATTTTTAACTGTCCATATCCAGAAACTGTTAGTAGAAGCTGTGGTTATGGTCCTTCACTTTTGTTTCATAACTGAAGTCACAGAAACAGGAAAAAGTAGTTTTTTTTTTTATCAATATCTGATAGAAATATAGAAATGGGAATATGAATTCCTAATGAATGCTGGCATGCTTGCGTGGGTGTAGATCTCTCCTGCCCAAGGCGGCTGCTCACGCAGGCCTGGAAGGGGCTGCGGTATGGTGTCCACCACTCGGTTCCAGCACGGTGAAGCAGCATTAAGCCTAAAACACGAAAGGTGGAGAAGGGGAGTGTGTGCTGATGAGGCAGAAACCTGCCTGGGCTCCAGAGGAAGTAGGATGCTGTGGAGTTCCACTGCACCAGGAGCCATAGAAGCAGTTCTGGCACGTGTCTCTCTCCTGCTGGGGCAGGACGTAATCGGATCCAGCCTTTGCCACGTCTTCTGAGCGCTCTTCATCCCTAACTGCATAAACTTCCAATCTCACTGCAGTTCCATTCTGATCGGGTCCCCAGCGTGCTTGAGCCAAGTAAGGGAGATCTGCAGTATCTCAATGCATCTTTGAGGGCACTAAGATGAAGAGATTTAAATCGACCGAACAAAGGCACTTCTTTTCTTGGGCTTGCTAGATTTTAGATCACCCCAGGACTATTCCAGCACTGCACCTGCAGACGAGACAAACTCTGTTGATCTTGCCAGCAGTGCACTATATGACTCACTCACTCAGGAGGGGTTTTGCATGGGGAGATCTTTCTGTTCCATTTCACAGGTCTTCGTTTGCCTGCAGGCTGCCTCCCATAGACTTTGATATGCCACCAGAGACTTTGTTAATTAGGCTAATATAGTCCTCAGGGGCGGTTTGCCACTGAAACCTAGCGCTTAATGCTTTGCTTTTGGACATTAAAACCCCTGCAAATTGAAGCCCTGGTATGCAATCATTAGGGTTGGCGGGCCAGGTTTGTGGCAGCACAACACTGGAACTCACTTATGCTGAGCCATGTGCTCTGGAGACGTTGTGGGCCTGATTTCATATAGATTTGAAAGCTCCAAATTTCAAAGTGAAAAGTGTTGGTAAACCATCACCACTAAACATTACTGTGCCTTTAGATAAGAAAACATTGAAACAGTGATTCTGGGAATGCTGAAGATAACTCCTTACTTGAGACTCTTAATACAATATCTTTTATTATGATCGATGGTGTTGGATGTCTGTTGTTCCTGTGGATTTCTTCCTGTGTGTGTGTGTGTGTGGGGGGGGGACGTGGGGTGTGTGTGATGGGCAGCAGAATCCAGCCTGAGTGTATATTGAAGCCCGGTTCTGCAGTCCCCTCTATAACAGCATGAGGCAGCAGAAATGTGAGCTGAGAGTTATAAATCAAACTCTTTCTCTCTCTCTCTCTCTCTCTCTCTCTCTCTCTCTCTCTCTCTCTCCCTCTCTCTCTCTCTCTCTCTCTCTCTCTCT
>JAOXYF010000023.1:4485175-4496322 GCA_028565775.1 Sternarchorhynchus goeldii
GGTGGGGGGAAGGGGGGAAGGGAGGGCCGCTGTGTACTGCAGAACTCAGCGTCTCCCTGACTCAGGCCAGCCAAACGCTGGGCTCAGCATCATTCTTTTACAGCACATGACGTAAAAATCACCCTGGCCTCTTAAAAACGCCTGCTCGGCATGGCAGTATATCCTTCAGATCATCAGAACAGCATTGAAACTAGTTGCTACTTCACCCCAGGAGAGGAGGGTGTTTAGCTCGACAAATCTGAGTGTTTCTGTGGTGCTCTTCTTCATATGAGCAAACGCGTACCGTATATGTCAATTTTACCTGAGTAAGTTGCACATCAGTGGCACTAGTTCAGTGGCCGTCCTTCTCTGACCTTTGCTATAAACAGTCCCCATCTTACCCTAGCTGTTCATCCTGGGCACTGCCCTGCAGTGACTGGAGCTCTCCTGCTTTGCCAGCGTAGCTGCTTCAAAGTGTTGTTTCTTAACTTTAAAAAAAAATGTTTTAACCCCTTCTCTTTCACCAAGGCTTCACTGCACCACATCTGCTAGATTTAATATCTTACTTGTAAAATACCACCTCACTGGAGGCAAGATTTTTGAGCAGGCAGCAGGAGGCCCAGAGGAGAACAACCTTTGTGGGGTCCTCAGCTACAGGCTTACTCTGCAGCACTAGTGTGAAGAGGAAAGCTTGCTCATTCGTTGTTTGAGGACTGGCGTGTCACTTTTATTTCTCTGAGAGCCTGAAGTTTGGTATGTATCACTGTTTAAGGGGCTCTGCCTGCTGCATGCAGCATGCGTTCCTAGGAGAACCTTCTTACTGAAGCTGCAAACCTGTTAATAGGGGCAGTCCTGACCCAGTTTTCTTCTACACACTCGCTGGCATTAACACTGCCTTTCCCAGTTGAATACTGCTCCGATTAGGAGAAAATTGTGTAATGTGACTCTTGGGCTTAAAAAGCTGTTAACTTTAAAGGCAGAGCTGTCCTGAATTTTAATTTGTTTTAAGGTAATGGTTAGTCTCAGAAAGCCTTATGTCAGTGTCTTTGAGCCTGTGTGTGTATGTATGTTCAGTCCTGTTCTAAAATGTCCCAGAGCTTGAGAAGGGTATCCTGACCAACTTTCTAGGGTCTTTGAAAGCAAATCATCACATATCCACTATATACAGCACGATCACCATTAGGTTTCACAGTGGGGCTCAGTTTCTTCCCTTTTAGAACAATCCCATGGAAACATTACTCACTGGTGAATCCATGATATGACACGATTAAAGCTTAAATACTTTACCTGGTCAGGCTCAAACCTAATATGAATTATTTTAACCAAATTGTTTGCATTTCCTGGTTCATGTCGGTGTGGTTATTCATCAAAACACCTGCAGAACACTCGGCCAAAGTGCAGGAAATTGGTCAGAAATCTCACAAAGGAGCAAAGGACCTAAACATACTGTATATCTAATTAGATAAAGTAAGTTTAGTTGCATGTTATTTGATCAGTGTTGTCTTATCAGGCTTATTTACATTTTTTTTTTTGTAAAACAAAAGAAATCAAATAAATGAACTTGATGGGATGGAAAAGGCATACGCAAACAAAGGAAACGATGTCACCATCTGTTGGTCAGACCTTAGTACATACACCACATGTAGTCTCTGGATCATTGTTCTGTGCTGCCCTAACCTGTCCTCCAGAACAAGCCTGAAACCTGATTTCATATAACAGAAGAAGATCTCACAGCCAGGTTTCTGACGTGTGCTTCTCTCGCTGTTGTTTGCAGAAGACCGAGAGTGTGAGTGGGACTGAACGACTGCTCCCCCCCACCCCACACCTCCATGTATCCTGAACCCAACACGGACTCTCCGGCCCGTCTCTCTGTCAGACAGAATGAATCCCCGGGCATGATCTACACGTACGTACGACCACCTTCAACGATCACTCCACAGACCTAAAGTTCTCATACGAATCAGACCTACTACTACTGTGGCTTCATTGAATTGGATTATGTCATTTTATTACGCAAATTACAGTGTGAATTTGTTTTTAATAGCTAACAAAAAACTATTATCACAAGACATGTCCAACCTCCAATGATCTACAACAGTTTGCATTTTATAGGTTCACATGTTGGTTAGTGGTAATGACATTCAGAACAATGAAAGTGATTTGGAAAGCAGGAGGCAGTAAGTGTGTAGCACATGGCTGTGATTGTTTAAGTCATGAATAGTCAGTGACAGACCAAGTATTCACTATCTACTTCCCCTCTGTAATGACAGTATGGCCACTTGTGTTGAGGTGTGGGAGATGTTGCCTTAACAAGTAAATGTGAATTGAATGTTTCAGTCTAACTTTTAAAAGAATGCAGACGGCAATAAAAGGCACTAGATATTCTCTATCTGCCTAGTCCTGTATCAGCCTGTCCCTGCAGTGCGTGTCCTGTACCGGCCTGTCCCTGCAGTGCGTGTCCTGTACCGGCCTGTCCCTGCAGTGCAGTGCGTGTCCTGTACCGGCCTGTCCCTGCAGTGCAGTGCGTGTCCTGTACCGGCCTGTCACTGCAGTGCAGTGCGTGTCCTGTACCGGCCTGTCACTGCAGTGCAGTGCGTGTCCTGTACCGGCCTGTCCTTGCAGTGCGTGTCCTGTATCACCTTAATTTCTCTGATGATGACCAGGTTTAGTAGCTGTGTTGGAGTTTTGAACTCCCCACACTGTACTGGGATCAGGCCCCGCAGGTCTGGAGCTGAGCACCTCTGTTTCCGATCCTGTTCAGATCCTGTTCATTTAACTGCTAGATTATCTTTATTCCTCCATTTTTTTTTCCCAAAAGTTGGCCATGTTCCAAATGTAGTTCCATTTATACATCCTAAAGCTATTAACAATGAAATGCTCACAAATGCCTTCTGAATTGTGTGCGTATCAAACCTATACTTGTATATCTTATTCACTGTTTCTTCGACACTCCCTTTTTGTTGCAGTGCTCGATATGGGAGCCCAAAGAGACAGCTTCAGTTTTACAGGTAATGTGGCCTCACCCATCAACGACCACAGGTGCTGCTAGCCACACCACATACGTTCTTATTAGTTATACACTGCAGTCTATGCAGACACTAATAGATTTACTACAAATGACCCAGTACTTATCTTGTCACTGTATACAACACCACTGAAATACTTTACAAGGGTGTTTTGGGCATCTGATATCTACATGTAGTTAAGAAGCAGTATAATCATTTCATAAGAACAGATGCTGAGTCATCTGATAACACAGTGAAACACCGGCCCATCAGCAAGTACCATACTCTGGAAGTGAGAGAGATTGCTCATGGCAGCTGGTAGCCAATGGTTATGTGAGTTTTATATTTAGGACGGTTGTGACATCATTGCCAAATGGTCCGTGCTGAATAATAGATGTGCCTGTTTTCAAGGCAAGTCAGGAATCCTTAGTCAGGGCAAAACTTTGCAGCAGATGAAGATTTAATGTAGCGAAATAGTCATGTTCCTCGGTGGTGATGCTTGGGACACTACGTTCTTTCATGTCACCATTTTCGATGAAGCACAGACAAGCAGCCTGTGCGGTATGAGTGTCGTCTTCCTGCTGGAGATAGCTCAGAGGCTTTGAGCTCTGGTGCATTTGCTCTTTGGTCTTTGGAACCATCTCGCTGTGAACAACACTGCTGATTTATGAGTCAACTGCATTACTTGCACTTTAAAGGCCAGGCGTACAGCACTGGAAAGACGGTCTGAACAGAAAGGACATTTTGCTATATACAATGGACTTTGCTGGGTCTGCTGCGATCTCTGTCTCACCTACACACACTTTGCTTATGGCTGTAATTAAGCAGGGTGACCAGGTGGCAGTCCTCAGGGCACAGGTGTAGACATGCACCCTGCCTGTGGGATGCCTGCATGGACTGGTGTGTTGTCTTGTCTGACAGCCCCA
Source organism: Sternarchorhynchus goeldii (assembly GCA_028565775.1). Classification (NCBI taxonomy): domain Eukaryota; kingdom Metazoa; phylum Chordata; class Actinopteri; order Gymnotiformes; family Apteronotidae; genus Sternarchorhynchus; species Sternarchorhynchus goeldii. The sequence goes on from JAOXYF010000023.1 coordinate 4,489,086, forward strand.
GACCAGCTGACAGCCCTAGCACGTCCACAACAACACCTCTCCACAAAACTAACATACACTTTTTAAGGCAGGTCTTCGGTTCTATCACTATCTGATTTTACTCTAAATTTTTTTCTATGTTTTTCTCCATTTTGTTTAATATTTTCTGTTCTACACTCACCCCTTTATTACACCTTTATACACCTGTCCAATTGCTCATTAACGCAAATGTCGAATCAGCCAATCATTCTCTGTCAGCCTAGTGATGATGAAAACATGAAACATGAAAGCATGGATCCATCCTGCCTTGTATCAACGGTTCAGGATGGTGGTGGTGGTGCAATGGTGTGGGGGATATTTTCCTGGCACACTTTGGGCCCATTAGTATTGGCCCAAAAGTATTAAGTATTGTTGCTCACCATGTCCATCCCTTTATGACCACAGTGTACTCATCTTCTGATGGCTACTTCCAGCAGGATAAATGTCATAAAGCGTGAATCACCTCAGACTGGTTTCTTGAACACTGTTGTTTCTTGAGTTCACTGTACTCCAATGGCCTCCACAGTCACCAGATCTCAATCCAACAGAGCACCTCTGGGATGTGGTGGAACGGAAGATTCGCATCATGGATGCGCAGCCGACAAATCTGCAGCAATTGCGTGATGCTGTCATGTCAATACAGACCAGACTCTGAGGAATGTTTCCAGTACCTCGTTGAATCTATGCCACAAAGGATTAAGGCAGTTCTGATGGCAAAAGGGGGTCCAACCCGGTACTAGCAAGATGTACCTTTAGCAAGATGTATTTATTATGTAAATATCCTCGTAAATTGTATATATACAATATAATAAATAATATTATGTGAGTTCTAGAATTTTTGTTAATAGTAGTAATAGAAGTAGTAGTAGCAGTATCTGTAATCAAGCCTACTCTTTTAGTGACAGGGAAACTAATGTACATGTCTATTTCCTCTTATCTCCTCTTAACGCTGAACCAGGCAGTGTCCTGTGATCCTGAAAGGACGTAGGTGACCTGGCACATGCTACAGTGAAAGGCTTAACGCTTTTAGTGACTGCTGGTGGTTCCCTCCTGTACTCTAGCTTGAGTTTATAGCTACATGGTAAAACATTCCATGACACAAGCAAAACAAATTTCTTTTAGTACTCTTTGTAATTTGTACAATACTCTTAAGCTTTTAGAACAGAAGCATCTTGAATAATTTAGGTCATTTTTTATTTGCTGTGCTTTGCAGCATGCATTTGTGCTGTAATAAGCACACAAAAAAGTGACATCAGCCATGAGAGGCGGGGTCTGAAACAGCAGAGATGCTCATTTGTTTTGCATTTGTTTGTTTGTTTGTTTGTTTGTTTTGTCTAGACTAATTGTAATCTCCTGCTAGTTCAGCATTCACGGTTTGAGTGGCTTATGTAAAAGTGGTCCTCAGTATTTTGTAGATCTCTCCTGGCGTTCCCAAAGAGCAGTGTGGTGGTGAACTCTTCTGTGAGTCCTCCTCTGTGAGTCCTCCGCTAGGTAAGCGGGTAGGTCGGGAAGCGCCGGCTCCTGGTGCTCGGGGAGCTTGCGGGAAACATGCCGTCCACGCCCACACATCCCAACCCAGAGCGGGCCACGGGTGGTCGAGCCGCGCTGCCGAGGGGGATCAGACCTGTGCGTTACTGTTTAATCACGTAAGGAGTCTCGCTTTATATGGGGCATGTTTGCGCCCCCTGTAGGGATGTACAGCAGGCTGGAGGAGGGAGGCAGATGTAGTGAACTCTGTAGACTTGGTGACGGACGAGTGCTGTGGGTGGGTGCTTTTCTGTTTGGGGTCTATTGGAAAGCCTGAATCTCCACAACTCCACATAGCAGCAGTATACAGTAGATAAGGGACAGTTTCAACCCTTTGTAGATTCGGTTTGTATTAAAACAGAGAGTAGCTGATTGACTCTGTCATGTGATGATAGTCCAGTTGTACAGTATAATGACACCTTGGCTGTTCAGGAGAAGTAGTTATGATCCTGTTGGTGTGTGGTTCATGAGTTCATGAGATGTGTAAAGCTGTTTATCAGGGCACAAAGTGTTTAGTTGTTCTACAAAATAAAGTGGATTCAGTATAATTTTTCCTGTTGCGTTTAACTTTAAAAAACAAAAAAACGTTTTATTCTCTGTTGAGAGAAAAATCGTTCTATCCGTTTTAATTGTCTTTTATTTTTGCAGGCATTGTCATGTTGAAAGATATAATTGTGTCTTGAAGAGAAGATCCAAATCTTCTTTCCATCTCTCAGGATATCAGTGTTTATCTGAACTAAAGTTTTATTTTAAAACCATTTTCCAGATTATTTCTCATTTCTAATAGTTATATAGAAATTAAAAAATATATATTTTTTTTATATAATGCACAGCACTGTATGACTGTTACACAAATAGTTATACAACCATTACACTGAATGAGAAAAGAAAATCGCATCATATGAGAGAAAATCACATCATATATCACGTTTATACATTTTTCATCTATCTGAAAGCATTATAAAGGTGAAAATTAAAATGTTTATTTATTTGCTCCTTTCAACATATTTAATAAGTGTCACCTTTGGGTGGTTTGGATATCATTGTTGTTGAAGTGACTATCTGAGCTGGTTAAAGTTGTTGACATTGGCTCTCGGTCAGCGGGGTATTGGTTTTGCTGAACTAACGTGTTTCTGTGGGAGGGCCTCTCCTGCTTTGCTCTGTGTTTGTGGAAGATCTGGAATATTTTGTAAATTCACACATTCCTGACTCAGTAGACAGTAGTGCAGACATGTTTTTGACTCCTCCTCCAGCTATCTCAAGTCACAGCCTCAGAGCAGCTCCTCTGCATGACAGCTCTGCACCATTGCACTTGTCACAGAAGGCTAAGTGTCGATGGCTCTACCCAGAACCGCTCAACACCACACCACCACTTTAACCACCTCCTGAATCAAGTCCCCTGTGGACCTGCAGTGATACTGTGAGTGGGGAGCTCTCTGTTTGGCTCCGATTACAATGTATGACCGTGTGTGTGATGTTGCGTGGCAAGAGAGGCATGTAAAGCTAGCAATGCTATTTACAGCCATGCTTCAGTCCTTTTGGCTGTGCTGGTCTCTGTCCTGATACTGTTCGCTCCTCACTTCTCCGATCACCTCACACCGCTTGGTGTGTTTGAGTGCGTACGGGACAGGGAGACACCTTTTGCAGGTCAGCGTTTGGCAGGGCAGGGACGAGGGACCAGGAGGGGGGGCCATGTTTGCCACTCACAGAAGCAGCCTGACGGAGCTGCAGGTGGGTCACAGCGTGGGCCGTGGCCTGAGCCGACTGCACAGCTTCCCTTGCGAACCCTCGCAGGTGTCCAGGCCGGTGGAGGCAGGGGCAGGGGCTGGGTCGGGGGCGGGGGCGGGGCCGGGGGCACAACGCAGCAGTGGCGGCGGCCGGCTCCTCTCGCTGGCCTTCAGCGACATCGACCGCTACCCGGAGGAACGGGGCCCACGGCTCCCGGCACCCGGCCCTGGCGGGCATGGCGAGGACGGCCACCTACGGGCGTCGCGTGCCGCGGCCCAGCTCAGAAACCTGGAGGACTTCCTGAAGAGCAACGCCGTGTCTCTGCAGGAGGCGGTGTCCTGCCGGAAGGGCATGAAGTACAGGTAAGGCCCTGGGGGAAGACGGAGACGAGCTGGCTCTTAAAGCCCTGCTGCTGGGAGAGGATGGGGCCGCTTCACCCAGAAGACGGTGTAACTCCGCAGTGTCACGTGGCTCGCAGTGTCAGTGCGTCTTTGACTGGATGATGGGTCCTAGCTGGTCGCCAGTGGAAACTGCCTGTTTGTTTTTGCCTGTTTGTTTGTTTTTGCTCACCTGTCTGAGCATGTGGTGCAGGGTATATTTAGCATAGGTTAGCTAAGCCAGCCATCCACAGCTGAAATAGACTGTGTACTCATTCCACGTGTTTAACACCCAACTCTGTCTTATTACCGCATTGTTTCTCAGTACTGATAACAGATTAGTATCCTCTTCATCAGCTACTGTCAGAAACAAAGTGGATGGAGTATAGCTCTGGTTGTGTGTTTGTCCAAGTCAGTCTGGTAGAGAACAGCACTCTGTGATGAGAGGGTCTCGGGAAGCACTGTTCCTCTTCATGCTCTGGATTAGAGGATTTGCTTTTATTAACTCTACTCCCATGTCTCTCTGAGAGGGATCACAATGACTGGAGCAGTCGACAACAAGTACTGAACATGTACATGGAAAACAGATGCTGTATACATCTTAGTGCATTCAGAACAGCACATTAATGGTGATTCATCCCATTTAGTAGAACTTCACCGGTGCCACTGGACTTGCAATGAATTGATGAATTGCTCAGCTTTTGTCTCGCTAAAGCTGAGTGCCGTTGATGCTCTTCGCACCAGGGACCAAAAGCTGTTGTTGCTTTAATTAGAAATAATGTAGAATATCAAGAATAGTCAGTCGTTTCTAGCTAGATCAACCATAACACTACTACACGGTGGGTTGTGTAGTGTAGAAGACGATATGAGTGTCCCTGGGACTTACTCTCATAGATTCTCTGTAGCTATGCTGAGAGGTGTAACACTGGAGAGGTGTTGCTGGGAATTCTCAGGAATTAGGTTGGGCTTAAGTTTTCCCCTGTCTATTTGGTGCTGGTTGTTGATATAAGTAGTTGACTCATTATTACAAGCCTTGGGTACTACAGTTTCATTTCTGCCCCTGTGATGCTATCGTTTTGATTGTCTCTTGGTTATTTGATGGTATAAGATCAGTCAATGACCGTTTGTAGTTTAACACTTAAAGTCTTTCTGTCAACCAGGACTTTCTTCTCTTGCTCCTCTTCTAGTCTCCACTCCACATTCACAGCTTCTCTTCCTTCTGCAGCCAGTTCCCTCTTTAATCATGCTGATAAGACAAAAGAAGACATGGCTACACATGGCTTGTGATCTCATCGTGTTTTTCTTAAGTCATCAACCAGGCACATGCTGCTGGAAGGTTTGCAGCAGCCCAGTTTATTTCACTGCCAACATCTGCCAACAGCTCATCTTGAGCTTCATACTGCTTCCACTGGGGGGAGCTATTGGATGAATTTATAAGATGCTTGTACATGTGTTGTTTTTAAGTAAATACATTACATTATATATTGGGAATAATTTATTTCAGTATAGACAATTATCCAAAAAAAACCCCTCTGCTTATTTGTATGGTTCAAGATAATTGCAATTGCTGATTACCTAAACATACAGTAGGGGGAGCTCTCATCACATTGCAGGAGTGGGGAAATGCTGTGTTCGAGTCTTCGTGTTTTTTCTCTCCCCTTTCTTTTCAAGGGTTCAGCATATACTTGTATGCACATTATAATGTCTGGCATTATGGTGTACATACCAAGGCAAATGATAAACATCACATATTTAATGCAATTTAATGTGCGTACTAGCTGTAAACATGAAACTGTATGTAAATGACCCTCATCCCATGACCTACAGTAAGAAAGGGAAAGTTGTTTTATTGATAGTAATTTTTTATGGTAATAAAGTATATGTATATTGTTTCTGGTATTATGTAAGGGCACATGGGTCATGATTTCAGTAGAATTTCACACACTGGTCATTTATTTAATAATGTCGTCTCTGGTCCTTTAAAAAAACATAAAACATAACTAATATAGTTTGTACCTGCAAACATTTACTGCTTGCTATGTTTTAAAATAATATGATGTTTCCTATACTACTTATGGTAAAAAGTGAACACCTGGCTAACTACCTGATCTTGCCATCTGAGTTTTAACTGCTACTCCTGGGTTGTCCATTAGATGGTAGCCTAACATTGTGTAGTGTGACAGGAATGCAAATTCTGATTCTTGTAGACAATTCTCAATTAGCTTATGTAGATCTATGCATATTCACTTAAACATACGTTAACATAAGAAAAGAGACAGGAAATGTGACCTTGTGTCTGTTGTGTAATGAGCTGCAGGGTGTTGCACTGCTGTGCTGAGTCCCACAGTGGCCTCTACCTACAGAGCTCTGCTTTCTCTCCAGGAAAGTTCCACAGCTCCTTTATTTCTCTCGTATGTTTTTGAGATTTTTTTAATGATCAGTTTCCCTCTACAGGGAATGCATTCAAGATCAAATTTCATTTTAGCCTTGTATCTAGCTGATGGTTTTATGTAGTTACCCCTCCTCAGAGTGAAAAATGAAAAAAAGAGAAACATCTCCAGGTAATCTGCACCCATTCAATGGAATTTCACATATAGTTTAAATATAGACACTGTCTCTTCTTCTGGATACACTGCAATTCAAGCTATCCAGCTAATCTAATAAAGATAGTCTGCAAATAGGCTTTGAGTGAGTCCAGTAAGCTTTGGCAAAAAAAGACTAGAGGTTGACTGTAAGTCAGATATGCTTTCCTGGACATGAGGTGTATAAAGTGGAAACAGCTGCTTTAAATCTCATCTTGTCTCTAATTACTCTAGGCTCACATATGTGATGTAGATAGACAGCACTGAAAAGCCAGTCTGTTGAAATGATAGTAACTGCATTTGATTGTTGGAAGGAAAGGCACATTGCACTGCATTATGGTGGCCAGCTTCTAAAAAGGCTGAGATCTTCTCCACGATCTCATGAGAGTGTGTAAGATCAGCTACCATAAAGCCAATCTTCTCTACAGTCTCTCGAGAGTCTGTGAGCTCATGGGAATTCTGAGCAATGTTTTCCACCCATATAAATAACAGTGTCAGCATCGTGCAGTCCTCTGTAACACTGGGGAAGTAGAGTCCAGTAAAAGGGTGGTATAGACTCAGTTTAAAGGAAGTGAAGTTAACCCCACTGAATTAGCCCTGCTGAGAGAGCGTTACTGAGCAGCTGAGGTCAGTGGCTGTTGTGATGGAGGTGTGCGTGTGAGTGTGCATGTGAGTGTGCATGTGTGTGTGTGAGAGAGAGAGAGAGAGAGTGAGTAATAGAGAATGAGACAGAGTGTCGCTGTATTCTGCCTCAGGCTCAACAAACGAGTCAAGGTGCTCGCTTGTTTTGAACCCGAATCAGGAGGGCCAGCGTTCAGTATGACGTGTAGCCCCCATCTCCTGAGCCCTGTGGGAGTTGCTGCTCTGGACTGTGCACCAATTTGAGAATTGGTCTGGAAAATGCACCTATTTGTGAAGAATCCCAGACTGTTTATTTCTAATATTGTTGATGTGGTGACCGGTGTCGGCCAGAAGAGGATGGGCCCCCCCCTTGAGTCTTGGTTC